>JAQGCA010003946.1:0-11007 GCA_034698945.1 Protaphorura quadriocellata
AACACTGGTTTGAATTTTCCCGGAAAAATTGCTGGAAAACTTTCGACGCCACAGTTTATCTAAATTCGGAACTTGCCGATAATTTTAAGGCTGGAATTTCTGGAATAAAACAAAATCAACAACCAATAATATCATCCCGAAAGAATCTGTCAAACTTAACCGAAACCGAAGTTCCTTCAGAAATTGTGTCGAAATTTGATCATTACATTGATTCGGGACCGAAATCCGAAAATTGACTGTACTTCGAACAATGGCAGCGATGCCGATACCAAATCCGGAAAATCGATGACATCTGACCAATTTGGCTGAATTCGGACGTTCGGTTTTAATTTGCCTATTTACCGGGATTGTTACCGGACTGAACAGTTGGGTTGTTGACTGACAGTGAAAATTGTTTATGTTTTGATGTGCCTGCCTATTAAAGGAAAATTGTATTACTTGGAGTTGGAGTTTGGGTTTTTGCAGTTGTTTTGACAGTGAGACGTCAGACGAAACAATTTTACGACGGAACAGGCGTGTACACACCCGGAAACAATTTAATATTCTGCGTACAATTATCACTGAGTAAAAAAGGACGGAATATATGAAGGACTGACTGCTTTTTTGCGGCATAATAATCTACATATTTTTTACAATAATGCTGCCTGCTGCCATGGACGATTCACCGGCTGTCGCGTCCACCAAACCGCGCTCAACAGACTTTTCTATAGCGGCCATTATGTCCAAAGAGATCTCAAACTCAAATTCAACGATTCTTCATTCACATTCTCATTCACATTCTGGGAAAAGTCAAAGCTCATCTCCTTGTTTTAGTGACAAATCATTCGGTAAGTTTCAAAGTACAGTCAACGGTGTTTTAAGCGTATCAGAAATAGAAATCATCACCAAATTTCTGAAAAACTGCGCAAAAATAATTATTGGTATTATTTCGCATCAAAGTTTGAAAACCGGCTTAAAAAATTCGTAACCTAGACCGAATTTGCAGTAAATAGCCTTTGATTGGAGTCGACATTTTGATTTTATGGAATATCAGGCAAATATCTAACGAAATTAATGTCGTTTTTAAAATTTGGCAAGTTTTGGCGGCGAGAAATCTGAATTTCGATTTGAAATTGAGCGCCAGTGTGCGAATTTTACATTTGAACCCTCACCTTTTAGTCGTTTGCAGTAGTAAGTAGAAGAAAGTTCAGTAGTCGTTGCAAAAAGTAGACAGCAGAACCGCAATGTGTGCACTGCTGAATTTTTATATGTCTAAATTACAAGTTTCACAAGAAACTATTAAATTTAAAAAAAATTACTGGCAAATTTTAAACTTTAAATCAAAATTTTCCAAGAACCTGGCCAAAAATCAGCGAATTGTAGAGGTTTAATTGAATTTCTTGACAGCTGTCGATGCTTTAGTTGAAGTTTGCTATAAAATTCGTCAGTAATGGTCACCACCGGTATACAACAGGCGCGACATGGCAGAATTGTCCAATACATATAAAACTAGCCAAATTTTCTGTGCAAGTTGGAAATTATTTTGCGAAGGTCAACGCACATGCGCAATTGAGGCGTGCCCCTAAAAACACTTAGGGACAAGATTGTGAACAATTCAACGCGATATGCGCTTAAGGACCCTCGCTATCAATTCACGATAGTAGTATTCTAATTTGAATTTGAATTGTAAATAGAAATCCGTCGTTCGTGTACGGACGTCCAAGTGTCTAAATTTACATTTTGTCTTGTGTTTGATCTTTGCAGACAAATTTTATTCTAACAATGCTCGGCACTTGTACAACAATCAACATCTGGACAACAATAGTATTGGTAGTAGACATTCTCACACGAATCATCATCAACGTGGCGGTGGCGGTGGTTCAGAGACTGAAGATTTCTCTGAGAGTGATTGTGAGAAAGATATTGACATTTGTGATGAGGACAATAAAGTCACGTCGTCTTCCGTAGAGACGCCAGTCAGTGTCAAAGACTTGGATGATGATGATGAAGATCAAATCTTTTCTCCGGGTTGCACGAGTGCAGGAGACAGGAGTTCACCGATAGATCACTCGGATTTGATTCATGACTCCGCCGCTGCAGCCATGGTCGCCACTTTACCAAACACAAGAATCACGGGCAAAAAATCCAAGGGGTCATCACGTCCACCCAAACCAGAGATGAAGGGTCGATGCAATTGTGACGAACTCCTTTTAGTCAATTGTCATTTGGAAACCAAAGAATTATGGGACAAATTTCATGAGCTTGGAACAGAAATGATTATCACCAAAACTGGAAGGTAAGCCTCCCTATTTTTAACTTATACGTATGTAACTATGTCAAAAAAGTGGCAGAATTTTAGAAAGTCTGACTAAATTTAAACATATCCGGTAATATTACGTTTCCCGAGTCATTTGTGTCAGAAGTTATCAGAATCAGGTCGAAAAGTTTAAGAAATTGTACAAAATTGACTAAAATTTATTCTCCTGTTAGGTTTGGTCATTAATTTTTCGAAAAGTGTATTCAAAAGGTCAATTTTTCCGAGGAGTCTTGGAAATTGAGTAATATTGACTAAGATTTCTTCCCCTGTTAAGTTTGGTCACTGATATTTCGAATAATGTGCCCAAAAGGTCTATTTTTTCACTACAGTATGTCAGAATTTTGAAAACTCAGGTCGAGCATTCACAAATGAGTGGAATTTTGTACATAACAGGGCAAGCAATTCTTGAAAGATTGTAAAATTTGTCCCAAAATTTTGAAATACTAGACCTTTCATTATCCATGCCCATGAAATTTTCAATGTTAAGGGGGCGTGACTTGCAAAAATGTTTGCAAAATCTTCCGTCCAAACTGCGCAACCCCAACAGTGCAGCGGCATCTAACCTTACGTAGAAATAAAAATTTGGAACTCCGACGTGCCCTAAGTTAAAACGGAAACTCGAAAATAAACAAATTAGTTTAAATAGCTTTGTTTACTATGTATTTCTCGTAGTAAAGTAAGAGTAACCATACAAGTTGTGTTTTGTATAGTACCCGTTTTAGTGGGTTACCATTCCGTTTTTATAAGGGCACCCTCAATTTGAATGACATAGAATTGCCGTCCATAAACCGCGATGACTTTCCTTAAGAATTTAAAGCTCCAGTATTAGTACTATGAGGTTTGGGTTGACAGATACTCAACAGAATAACGGTTTTGAGGATTTATTACAAATTGCGTTATTTTCTTTCCTGTTTTTATATCCTTCCGAATTTTATGTCTTCAGGGGACATTCGAAAATTATGTTATGTTGAGTTGTCATTTTAACCCCCACTCCGTGTGTCAGAGCTTATGTAATTCCTGAACGGTCCCGTTTTACATTGTCTATTGGGGGTAAACCTAATTCCGTAATTAGGTACGCAGGCAATATACTAATTTACAAAATAATAAAATAAATCAATATAGAAATAAATAAATAAAGGGAATAGTTCTGTTGTTCAAATTTTAAACGGATTTGGAAGCGTGACAAACCCTTTTTTAATTCGCAAGTCGACTTTGTTGTTAATAATGGATCATGAGTTTATTTGTAAATATTCAATTCTTCTTTAGTTTCCGACTTATCAAACTTTCCTGTCTCAACAAGACAAGTTTTGAGTAGTTTTGTGTAATATCAGGTTCAGGTTATCGATCCGTTGCGGTTTCGGTTTCGGTGTCGATTGTACATGGTGGTCGACAAGTCGACTCCGCCCGCCTTCAAGTATGAATTCTTCAGGTTTCACCCCAACTTGCGCACTCTGTGCTGCGTTGGCTTAAATTTTACATGTCCATGAATCTCAGTGATAAGGCACCATAATCTTAAAGTTATTAGACAACTTCTCTACTAGGTAAGCTCATACTGTTCAAATAAAAAAAAACCAAGGAATATTTTTCAGAATTTGAGTCCCACTGAATTTTTTTTGTCGATTTGGACAGTACGGTCATACCTAGTAAAAAATCGTTGTCAAGTAATGTTGATTTAGGTAAAATCGGTAACTGTGTATATTACCACTTACCCTGGACATCAAATTTTGACAAAATGTCTGACAAATTCAAACTTCTTTCTGACGCGACGGTCAGGTTAGGATGCAATTAGGTGAGATATACATTCGGAAAAGGCAACAGTTAATTACTTCCTCTCACCTTATTTCCGAAATGTAGAAATTTGTACCTGTAAGATAACAAAAAAAAGGTCTAGTAGGGCGTAAGGGCGTCGCGCGGATGTCTGTATCCATTTCTCTTCTGGAGACGCATGCCTTGAAGGAATAACTTGTGTGATGAACCTAAAACAGACACTGATGATGATTTGAAAAGACAGAGAAGGAACCCCGAAATTTTAAAGAGGTCTCAAGTAGTTCACCGCTCCATTTTCTTACCTTTCAAGATTTGACTTAATTGAGGAAGGTCGGTGGGTTTCAAGTGTAAATGGTTATATGATGAAAGAAAAATCTCTTGAAGGTTCTTTTGGACCTTAGTTTTTACGGCACGTTCGAATCATACAAAAACAATGCGCTGTTTCGACCTTTGATTGATTTTCTCCATGGTTCCATTCCGGCGCGCGTCGGTCCAGCCCAATAATCTGTAATTATATACTGAGTGTTGACTGAAAATAAAATCATTTTTGTCTACGACTCGGTACATTTATAGTGTGAGTCATATATGTCACGTATTCTTTGTCAAATGATGGCTAATCGACTATTTCTACGAGGGAGGAAGTCCCCAACCCTGCTATGAAGCTTAAGAATAACAGTTGAATAATTTAGTCCCATTAATTGTCGTGTAAAACATTATTGGAGAAAAAACAGTGATCATGCATGTGCGTGTCTGTCTGAGAGATCGAACCCAATTTTGTCTATTACTTTAATATTTCATGAAAATGCTTCCGATTTTCTGAAAGTTGACGAATTAGGTTCCCCAAATCAAACGTCCGGGTGGAAAGTAATTGTTTTCAACATCGGACTTTATTACATTCGAGTTTTCCATAATCGGTGTGCCCGGGCGACCCACCGCAGTCTTGGTAAACGACCCCCGTGGACCGGAAAAACCCTCCAGGTCACCGAAATTATTAATCGTCGCGCGAATGTATAAATGATTATTCTCATGCGATACATGGTAAGCCCAAGTGTACTAATACTCGTACTTGTACTACATTTTATATCCTAATTCCATCCTTGCGTTGCGTTATGTTAAAACTTGGAATTTCAAATTAAATCAACGAATTAAATCGTTTCACAACTCTACGACGAGCTATTTTCCAAATATCGATTCATCAGATACGCCAGTCAAAGTGTACACAATAATCGTAACTTTCCTTAACTGATAAAACCAGAGAAAATTAATTTACATTGGTAGTAACGATGAATTGGCCAGGAAATTGAAATACAATTTAATATTGTATTTTGAATTGACTGTTTATGTTCCAGTTTCAAAGTAGTCCTCCGAATCTTAATTGCTTTATTATGTACAGGGTGGTTCAATAATATATGAATACACAAAAGTACGCCAAAATGAAGTGAATTCTGGACCTCCGGAGCAGGGTTAGGCGTAGAAATAGGCGATAAGCCATCTTTTGTGAAATAATGTGCGAGATCTGTATTCTCTCATCATACAACTCAGAATCTTCGGTGTTTTTTCTTAAAAACCTGTAAAATTCTCTGCAAATTGTACGTATTCCTCACTTTTGTACAATAGGGTTAAGTTTGTGACCGAATTCTGATACACCCTGTAGAAATATTCCATCAGATAGTGGTAGTTATTAAAAGGAATGGGAAAAGGACAAGCCTTTGAGTTTCCCCGCAGTTAGAAATCCATCCGAAGCGAAGTCTCATAATTATTTTATTCCATGTGAAAAGTCACGGGAGTATAAGTCCATTAAATCATCAAACCGTTTCGGGTTCCTTCCATGGAATTATGAGCACAATCAAAATCACCCATCTCTTGTCTTCTCCCTACATCTCTCCTAGTCAGAGTCAGAGCACACAACCACACCTTCACCATTTCAAAATACCTTCCTGGGGGTTGGTTTGGCATTTGCCTCTTGTCAGCCATATAAATATCATAGGCTTGCAGAATGCGACAGAAGGCTCAAAGTTGAAACCAAATCCTTTATATTTCATACCATTTTATCATTTTCCGTGCTTTGGGGTCATTTTTGATGTCAAAGATAGCGAGTAGACGCTCGTCTCCTTCAAACTGCTTCGAAAGACCCTAATTTTAATTAAAACTTCGAATTTCAATAAGATACACCCTAATTTTAATTAAGACTACGAATTTTGTTACGAAACACCCTAATTTTAATGAAAACTTCGATTTTTGTTACGACACACCCTAATTGTAATTAAAACTTCGAATTTTGTTACGAAACACCCTAATTCTAATTCGAACTTCGAATTTTGTTACGAAACACTCTAATTCTAATGAAAACTTCGAATTTTGTTACGAAACACCTTAATTTTAATTTAAACTTCGAATTTTGGTACGAAACACCCTAATTTTAATTGAAACTTCGAATTTTGCTACGAAACACCCTAATGAACAAGGAATCTGATGTATAAATTCATCGTTTCAGATATCAGTTACATAATTTTAGTATTTTGATTTAAATTTTGGACTTCTATCAAAAAATGATAGAAAAAAATTGCCATTTTGTCGCAAACATTTTGGTATTAAAATCTAAGTCTAGTTTTGGTGTTTAGCAGGGTGTTTCACTTAAAACCGGCACAATTTTAGGACTTGGTGACCTTAATTGTTCGGTATTTCATAGAATTCGATTGAAATTAGGCAATTTGTGTTCTGAATTTTCGTTGTCAGTTTTTTTTTGCACATTTCATACGGAATTCACCTCGGTGGTACTGGAAATCGTTATTTCACACCGAACGCCTTTGTATTAGTGTGAACAAGAAAAACGTTGATTTTAATAGGATTCCTGGTTGGCACCCACCCTACACGTACACACGTACAATACACTGTATGAAATGACATTATGACACATGTGTGGAGATGACATTCGGCTCCACCACCAAGTGTGAATGAGTGGATTACATGTCATCGATACTTTTATTTTTGGCCCAGACTGAGTTGAGTATCGCTCCGCTTCGTCAGTCACTTTCTGGGTGTGATCTGATGGCCTCGTTCTAAAGGGTCAAATAAATGAGTGAATCTAGTTAGTGACTCCAGGCCACTCAGTCCCTTGTGTAAGTGTCGATTGAATGAACAAAATGAACATTTTATTTGGGGGACAGAATCAGAATTGAGATTAGTCTTCCGGAACACGGGTTACTGTACGGGTCTTTCATATGTCCTTCATAGGGTGGTTCATAACCATATAAATAACATTACCAGAGTATAACCCTAAGAGTTTGAGCAAAAAAAAAAGAGATATTTTTGAACCACCCTGTAATATAACCACGGAAGCGGATACATTTCACCGGGATCGTTAAGAGAAATTGGAACTGTTCTGAATTACAGAGTCAGTCCGTTTCGGTTTTTTGAGTTTTTCTCTCATGACCCGGACCCGGGTTCGGTGGTTAAGTCCTGGAAGTAATCAAGAAAATGATGAATGCACGTTCCCGTTCGTTCCGCACTCCCGCCTATGACTTTCTCACTCCTACCAATTTTTTCCACACCCTTTCCTCCTTAATATAAAAAAATTGAGGAAAAAGTTCAGGGGTCATTGAAGCCCTCTGTTCATGCCCTTGGCCTCAACAGATGTCATACATAAACATAAATCCATTTCAATTCATTCCATTCCCTTGCAACTTTTATATTGTTTTAGTTTATTCCCTTGAATAGACATTAATGGAATCAAATGCGATAAAAAGTGAGATACACATTTTTTAGGTAATTTCTGTCGGTAATAAGCAGGTGTTTGTTCACACCAATGGTACAAATTCAATAAATATTTCTACCACGTAATTCCTGAGCTCCGCCTCTCTGACGCGATTTTGACGATAAAATATATAGCTCACATTTTACTAAAAATTTTCATTAAATTTTCTCACATTTTCACTCAACAATAACAAAATTCTTCCAAATTGGAAAATAATGACTCTATTTTTCACCTATAATTGAGGATATACCATTTAATTTCATAATTTCATCAAATTTTCACTTCCTTTTAAATTTTTTTTGCATACATATAATATCATGCTTCGTTTGCAGTCAATTAATACGTTACATCTACATTTTGTGTACACGTGGTGTGTGTGGTTAGGTTCAAGGCGATGCATGCATCCATTGTTGAAAAATAGAAATATCTATTTAGATCTAGAATTCGCACAATAAAATGCACTTTACTAGAGATTAACACTCCAAAGAGAATCCTTGATAGATTTTCTCACATATTTATTATCCTAGAAAAAAAAAAGATTCTGATTGTGAGGAAGTTTGGCGTGAACTCTCTCTCCCAGGCTGGGAGTGAATTGGTCAATTAAATCTAAACCTGACTTGACTAATTATTTTGAGATCGCGTGCGGTAGAGTAATCATTTGTGTATAGGAGGATTCGGAGCATGGTTATTTTAATAATAAATAAAATATTTATTACTCACATATATGTAGTATAACTTAACGTGTACATACATAGTTTTTGTTCACATGATGCCTACATGTGAATTTTTGTTCCGACGTACAATAATGATTAAAATTTTTGTATGTATGTGTAATAAAACTATTTATTTTATGAGGACGTGTTCCGCATGTTTTTACGGACTTTGGGATGCCCAAGGATAAGTATATGAACTCCATTCCATTCCAAGTTAATTGAGAGAAATTATCTTCCCAACTCATCTCAAAGTAATAATCCTTTCTTTTAAGCTCGGACTTCCAGTTCGACGAGTACAGGGTGGTTCATAATGTCGCTAATACTTAAACCTTTCCACTTCTAAGCTTGAAGTCAGCACCCGCTAAGCCCCATCACATTTGAACCGAAAAACCTCAAACCAGCACTCATCTCCCCTTTTGTTCAATTCTAACGTGTACGTGGGAACAGGCTTGTCATGCGCATCGGGAGGGGAGATGATATTCGCCTTAGGGGTTTTCAGGTTCAAATCTTGTGAGTCGGGGGCCTAACTTGGAAAAGATTAAGTGCGATCTACATTATTCCTGCAACTTAAATGCTGAGTAGCCCTGTACTTGTGTTCTATAATATGTTCTAATATCCTGCATTGTTCTATGTTCTATAAGTTCTATATATTTCATAAATTCTATAATGTTTTATTATTTTCTGTATGTTCTATACGTTCTGTAATATTATATATGTCCCATAATGTTCTATATGGTCTATAATATTCTATATGTTCTTTAATGTTCTATATGTTCTATAATGCTCTATATGATCTATAATGTTCTATATGCTGTATAATGTTTTATATGCTCTATAATGTTCTGTATTATGTTCTAGAATGCTCTATATGCCCTATAATGTCTCTATGCTCTATATTGTTCTATATGCTCTATAATGTTTTATATGCTCTATAATGTTCTGTATTATGTTCTAGAATGCTCTATATGCCCTATAATGTTCTATATGCTCTATAATGTTTTATATGCTCTATGATGTTCTGCATTATGTTCTATAATGCTCTATATGCTCTATAATGTTCTATATGCTCTATAATGTTTTATATGCTCTATAATGTTCTATATAATGTTCTATAATGTTCTATATATTCTACAATTCTCTGCTATGTTCAATAATGTAATGTTCTATATGTTCTATTATGTTCTAATAATATTTAATATTCTACAAAATGTACCTTACTAATTGCAGAAACCGTATAGAAATATGGCACATAAGTTATGAACCACCGGGTACAGTTGATAGAACAGGAGTTAGATATCACAAGTCATTAGTTAAAAAGGAAAAGAAGTTTATCAAGTAAAGTTAAACCTTTCTTTCCTTTTGCAATGATAATGATTTTGTTTATAGATTGTACAAAGTATAAATGCATTCATAACGATTACTATGCACTCGTGCACAAGCAAGCATAAGAAAACTTTGAACTTTCCGCAATTTGTAATTTGCAATAATATGCAATTTTATATCAAATATGACCTTTGCTTTTGCTATTAGTATGTATGTAATTCACACGTCAATGCATCATACATTCAGTTTGCACAATTTTTTTACTGTTAGCTTATTATTTATTGTTATCAGTAACAATGAACAAATTAGGGGAAGACAAGAAACAATGAAATGAGGAAAATTATTGTTGGATGGGTTTTTCTCAAAGTAAATGTACACATAATTATGGGAAAACTTTTATTATAAAGAATTAAATATGTTCGTATAATTGTATATAATTAATCAAAATTGCTTGCTAATTTTGAACGAAGTACGTGCTAAATACGTAGCGTTATGACGCGCCATCTTAGAATAACTATAATAAAGTTTGTGGCTGTTTTATTCACAAATCGGGCCGAATGCACTGGGTGACGTCAGGGATCCGATCCGTGACGCATTCATGACGTCACAGAGTGTATTTGGTCGGTCGGTGTATTCGTAGGGATCAAACGGTCGAACTTATCGGGGTATGACCTTCACAAAAGTTGTTCAGAAGGTCAAGGGCTACAAGATATCTAAAATGCAGACAATTTCAACGGTCTATAATTTTTCCATAAGGACTATGCAGTGTCTTTTCATAATTTCCAGTCAAATACTATATATTTTCGAACCACGCGCTCGAGTGTGGTGAGAAACGCCATCTTAAATATGGTAATTCTTATGCTTCACATTAATATTGTAATTTTTGCTACTGGTTTCTATGTCTGTTTCTGGTTTCCATTCCAAGGTCTCATTGGTGTCCAGCTGTTGCCTTGTTTGGTTGTAATTAACTGCTACGACTACGAAGTACTTGTGTGCGTTAGTGTAAAACACCATGTAATGTGGACGTATCAAATTGATTAATCTAACCGTCGAAATGACACAAATTTATTGATTAGACTGGATAATAAATTACCACACTAGTACAAAGGAAATGGTGTATCTATTCTAGTACATTAATTGTATATGTATAATAC
>JAQGCA010003947.1:0-11005 GCA_034698945.1 Protaphorura quadriocellata
GGATTAAACATTAATTTATTTAAATTTTATTATACGTATAGGGTGTGACGTAGGATAGGAAGTTTGCAAAAGTCCACCCCTCCAACATTTCTAGAAAGTTGTCTTAATCGTATCGTATTGAGGTTGTTGCAAAATGAAGGTTCCCTGTGCGGGTACCTGTGACATTGTATGATGATTAATGAAAATGGCTTTAATTTTTCAAAACTGCACTGGAATTTTTTCATACAACCGGCGAAAACTTCTCTAGACCGAACGGATTCCAACCGATGCATGCCTTAACTTAGCCTTGAAGCTAACGTCAATTAGTGCTATTATTTTTTAATTTATTTGTATTGTACATTCCAGCAAAACTTGAAAGATTTATTCCTTCCATTTGGGGAAATTGGTGAAATATTCCTTCATCAAAATCCCACAATTGGGCTCCCTGAGAAGATTGATCCTTACTTCCCAGAAGAAGACAAATTAATCCGTGGATACAAAGTTGGCTACATTGTATTTGATGATCCGAAGTCCGTAGTCGATATTCTGGAACGAAAAGATATTCCACCACTTCAAGCTGAGAATGTCTGCACTGGTCTAGAAAAATGGATCAAGGAATACAACAATTCCATTGTTCCGCTGTCAGATCTACAGAAAAATGTGAAGCAGTACATGATGGATTTTGAAATCGGAGAAATTCAACGAATTCAAGAAGAAAAGAACAAGGAGGGTCAACCAGATGAGGATGGATGGGTTAAAGTTACGCGAAGGTGAGTTAATTTGGTCAACACTGCTTGATAATAAAACTAAAAGTTGGGAACATGTATTAGGAATTGACGTTTTTTGTTCAATTTTTAGGGGGAAACGCCCAGGTACGCTACGGACGGAGAAAACTGAGGAAAAATTGAAATCCAAGAAACGACGATTTGAGAAACAGTTGTTGAATTTTACACCTTCCCAAATTAAGGAAACGAGAGCAAAAGGTATGGAATTAGTTATACGTGTTCATAGTCTGGTTTGGAGGAGTCAAATTGTAGTTTTGTAATGTTTTCTTTCTGTTTGTTTTACAGAATTAGTAGACCTCAAAAGAAAGTTTGATGAAGACAAACAAAGAGTGGCCCTTCTGAAACAGAACAGGAAATTTAAGCCCTTCTAGATAGTTAATTGTGGTTAATTTAATTCTGATGTTTTTATTTTTGTGAATTTAATTCTGAATCAATCTGAATAAAATTATTATCGTGTTTTACTTTAAATTCAGTACAGTAAGTTTGAAACCCTTCTGAATTTAGTACATTTAAAGCGTAGTAACACTACAAGAGAGTCAGCATTAGCTCGGCCTTTTATTGTTTGATTCTATATTATTATCGGCCGTGTCAAACGACCTATACGAACTCGGTCTTCTTGTGCAGGTTCACAGTAGCAGTTAATTTCAGTTTAGTAACTCTTAGTATAGACACGACGTAATAAATTGTAGATTCCAATCAGAGAAACCAATTGTCATATTATCTTGCATGCATGTTTTCTCAGACTCTTTGTCCGAAGGAGAGCTGTTATCATTCAACTTAAGTATTTTCAACTGGGCGAAATTCTCAATACCATTTCCAACAAGCATTTTTGTTTGAAACTTGAATTATCGTTCGATCATTCACAGGGGAAGAAACAACGAGCAAACTTTAAAATAATCATGCCTCTTTATTTCGGATTGAAAACCGTCGATATCGTGACAATTATGTTTCGGCTAGTTTAAACAGGTCATCAACAATAAAGATTTACCTATATTTTATTACCATCGTTGCTTGTATATTTTTGTGCGCTTTCACGTCTCACACTCCGCTGTCTCGGTTTTGTTTTGAAAGTAGGACGATGAATCAGTTCTTGAAAGTAATTGTTTCTGTTTATTTCAGAATACTTTCCAAATACAGTGATGCATTTTGTTTGCGACAAATCAACTCATGAAATTGCCTGTCTCTGTAAGGAACGAAGAATTTATCGTTACTCTTCGTTAAATTCAGTTCAACTCACTTCTCATTTCATTTTAATAACCCGAGTGAAGTCCGTAAGAAGGACGTGGTTGCTGATATTGTGTGCTTTAATAAATTTACCGCATTTCATAATGAAGGTTATATTTTGGCAAAACATGCAGAGAATTTGCACGAGAACATTGTGCAAGAGACTTATTCTAGCGGTAATAAATTACAATTACTTTAACATATTTAAAAATAAACACTTAGATATCTTAAAAAATATTCCAGTTGGTCCTCTTAGCGTTGGGTGGGCTTCTTGGAAACGTTGCCCCATGGCACCCCACTGTCAAGTGGTTTTCGAGAGTTTGTACCAGAATTTGGACTAGGACCTTTGATGCCGGACCCATCCAATTATCTCATATGACAAATTTTGAATTTGTTCATAATCCGTCAGAAGTCTGTACTTCCAAATTTCTTGAAACCTCAGCCGGGAACAATACTATAATTGCGGTCGTCCACTCAGCCCGAAGCAATTTCATATCTCGGCAAATCGTTAGAAGAACATACGGATCTGTGAGTAATTTTAACGGATGGTACGTTCAAGTTGTATTTAGCGTTGGATTAGGTCCAACGGGGGAACGTCCAATGATTCAAGAACTATTGGATAAGGAAATTAAAAACTACGGGGACATCGTTCTTGGAAATTTTGAAGATACTTATCGAAACTTGAGCATGAAACACATGATGGGTTACAAATGGGTCCATGAAAATTGTCCATCAGCAAAGTTCTACGTTAAGGCTGATGATGATATCATTGTTGAGATTTTTCACATTATAGAATATCTGTCCAATAAAAAGGAAAATACTTCGGATACTTCACACAATATTTATTGTAAAGTGCACCAAAATGGATCAGTTGTTCGAGGATCTAGTAAATATTCTGTCACTCAGGAAGAATTTTCTGAAACCATCTTCCCAGACTATTGCGGCGGTGGGGTATACCTTACCGAAGTTGAAACTACTAAAAGGATTTTGATAGGGAGTAAAAATTCGACATTTTTATTCATTGACGATGTATTTGTGACTGGGATTATGAGGGAACGTGTCAATGGGAACGAGACTTTGGCTGACAAAAGAATTAATCTCATTCCGGCTACTCTTCACGATACGACCAACAAGGACAAGATATTGGAGGAATCATTGATTCAGAAAAAGACTTTGTTAGGAGTTTATGATGAGAGTCGATCAGCGAGTATTTCTTGTCCAGTTTGGCACTCGATACTAAGAGCTCACCGAGTTGGACATATTTATGTTTCCTCATGTGGTTCATTATTGTGATCAGATATGAATTTACATCATAATTATGGGGTCAAATTGTAAAAAGGTATCATCTACAAATGTGTAATAAAATCGCTATTTCAGTTTTAATAAATAACTCAAATGAATTCAATTGAAGACAACAAGAGTTTTTAAACTGCAAACTTTTGGAATTTAAATAGAAATTGTCTCAGATTCATATAATTTTATAGTGAACAAGGTGCCCAGCTGGCTTGTTAAGTTTAAGTTTAAGAATATTATTTTTATAACGTCGAGTCGGGAAAACGCCTTTCTTAAAAACCGAAGTATTATATGACGACCTGCGCATTCAAATGTTCTTGAATTTTGTAATATCAAGTCATACTACTACTAAATATTGATCGCTTTCAGTTGACTATTTTCGGTTAACTTGAACTTGATACCTTAGTTCGTACCAAACGTAGTAAATGGGTAACTAAAGTGAAAACTCCACTACTTTTGGCATCGACATATGTCATTCTTTATGAACGCAGAAGTTCTCATTACGGCCAATGGCTTACGCTAAATTCTCTGCCGCTACGGCAATATCCATGGTATGACTATCTTCATGATACGAGAAAAAAAATGAATTGAACTTGTTGGTTGCAAAAATCGTTGAAAATCCAGGTCAAAATATTTTGCGTATATTATTGACTTTCACTTTGCCTCTTTCGATGTTGATTGGATGCACTATTAGACGAGTATTTCATTGTGTATTCAACATCAACTTAAGTTTCGTGTACAATAAAACTAATGCTTAATAATCAAATAATTGGAGCTGCTGTTTCCAAATGTCAATTAATGGGTGTATTTCTTAACAATAATTATGAACAGATTTGTTTTTGCTGAAAGCGATAGCAAATTCAAAGAGAATGAATATTTATGCATTCGAACGGTTACTTAATATTTGTGATGAGTGGACGTACTGTCCCTTAGAACTTCGTGTTGCAGCCACGTTGTGCAAGAAGAAAAGTTGTTTATCATCATTTATGGCGTTCGTTGCATCTTTCGACTCAGGAATTATTATCATAATATTATTTCTTTATCCAACGGAGTGGGCCGAAAGCGATAAATTTTTGGGTAAATGGCCATATTATAGCTTTTATTAAACTTGCTTATCGTTTCGATACGAATACAACGATATCATAACGTGTTCAATGTTCACAGGAAATATTAATCATTATATTCCCCCAAACTTGCTCGTAAGTCGTAAATAGTCGTAATTCACTTCATTTGACGTCTATACATATCTGTAATGATCATGATCCTGTCCCGGAATAGGGTTAGTCGCGTGTTCCAAACGCCTCGTCACGTCTGACTTAATTAATTAGTCATTTGATGCAAGGAGTTTCTTTCTACTATCCAGCCAGACTCAATGAACCCGAGGACAAGATAATAATTTACAATAATTATTATTTTCTGTTCTGAATAACATTATTCATTTCCTAACACATCAAAAGTAAGTAATTGGAGTAGAATACGAAAGGATGAAGTCCAAAAGCTCGTTTTCAGAATTCACACTGTGGTTCTTAATCAGTTCTCTCTTGAGCAGTGAAAGTGAAAGTATTACAGGGGCTGAATATGTGAAGTACAACTTTCACATTCACATCGTGTGAAATTCTTGTGTATAATACTTATTAGGCGCTGACGCTACCAACCACTAATTTTTAATTACCGTAAACTACCGGATATCGAAATATCGATCAATTGTGTTTGTTTCGCAATGATTGCCGGTAACGAGTAAAGTCGCTGAAGGGCCTTTTAACATTTTCTGACGAACAGATTTTGTCTTCAAGCACAATGATGGAGTTCGAAGGGTAATTGCATGACAAAATATACTCTAATGAAACCTGTTAAAATCTACCACCATCGTACACCTTACTTTCCCAAGTCAGTATTATAAATACTCACAATAACATCTGAACAGCAAGAACACGTCTCATTTCACATTTCTCTTTTCCAATTTCAATCAATAGTGCAGGGCTCAGAATTTCGTTTCTAGCAATGGTTACTATTGAAGAATTCTATTCTATCGTGTTCTCAAAAACGACAATTTCCTTAACTATTTTGCAATCAAATCTTTCGTCAAAATTTGTCTTCTTAATCTATTTCAGAGCATTCTGGAAATCGATATCATTAAAACAAAATTCCTAAAGTGTAATGGGGATTAACTCTTGCCTCTAGTTCCTTTCTCTGTAGTCAATCGTGAGGTTCATGTTATCAGGGTCAATACTCAAAGGTTCAACCTATTCTGAAAACAAGTACACCGAAAGCGTTCACATTGAGAATGGAGTCATAACAGCCCTTGCAGGCGTCCTTTTATGAATTCATTTAAATGTTTTCGGAGCACCATCCTTAATCCGAGAATTTGTGGCTTAGTTTTATTGTGTTCCGATTTTAGTCAATATCTTGGTAGTGCGTCCCGTTAAAAAGGATTCGCCCAAGACGATAATGTTGAACTGTAAAGTAAAGATGTAAAGATTATAACTAATTGACGTCCCAATCAATAAATATGCGATTTGAATGTACAAATTGTGATTTTATAAAAGATTTCAGAAACTCGTTTCCAGAAATTTGGAGTTCAACAACAAAGCCGTGGAAGAAACATTGCTGGGAGTTGGGAAATGGGCTCTCCTGAGTCTACGAATCCCGGGTTACTTTCCCCTGACGATTTGCAGATCAAATTCAGGTCTTCGACTCGAGCTCGTCAAATGCAGTACAGTCGCATTCTACACAATCTTCATCACAATTCTGACAGTCCTTGGAAATGGATTTTTCTACTATCGTTTTGTCAAAACATTTTTTATAGAGGAGCGTGATATACGTGAAGATTATGGAGCTGTTGAATCCTTCATTTGGTTCTCCCTGATGGTACTCGTTACTTATACAACTTATCTCCGATTCTCCAGGATTTTCTTCTGTCGTGGAAGTCTCAGATTTTGGGAAAGGACAGTGGCTCTAATCGAAGCTATCGTCAGTTCTGGTTACTCCCTCAATTCATCACATTTCCAAAATACTTTCTCCAGGATGCGATCCTGGGTAATTTTTTATTTTGCAATTGCTGGAATTCGTATAACCTACGGAGGATATATACTCTACATAGATTGGATTGATCCAACGGTCACCAATAGTATTCTGGCTACAACGTTTCTTGATTTTTTTCTGGCTATTACTTTGTGTTTCCATGTTGGATATAATGTTTGGCTCACATTCCTTGTAAAAATTATCACAATTTGCTATGAGACTATTCATGAAGATTTGGATGGAATGTCTTGTCCGAGAAGAGAAGATTCCACGAGTTTTAAAACTCCCGACATACGTCATCATCATCCTATGGGGTTAGGATATTACGCCGTCACTTCCGTTGGGGGTGCAGAAATTGAAAAGAAGAACAAGATAGGATTTATACATTTAGAAAGGAAAATTGAACAAACTTTGAAAACCTATGAAGTCGTGGAAGACCACATGCATCAGTTCAACAGATTCTTTGGACTAACTATTATTCTTGAGACAGCGTTTGCGATTATTATACTCTTAGTAAATGTGTATGCTGGAGAAACGACGATTTCTTCCAGTCCCAAATATACCGTTATTGTCATGGGGGTTCCAATTATAATTTATTCAACTGCTTTATTCCACTTTTCTTCGGAATCTGCCGTCTTGAGTGGAAGGGCTGTAGCAGTTCTTAAGAAATTGGAACGATTCTTCATCCCAAATGATCGTCAAGAACTTCAAGCGCTTCAGTTGAAAGTAAGTCGTAGAATAAAACATTTTAAGCTCAGTTTTCTTGAAATACACTGGCGGTGGTGGGTATAGCGTCGGCTCTATGTATTTTACGTTATAAACTCGTCACAAATTATGTCATCGAATCGCGCTGTGAATTGTGAAGTATCCAGGGGATAAGCTATTACTTTAAGAATTTAACTGAAAGTCATTTGTAGTGAAATTCTTTTATACCGCTAGGGTGCTTCTTCGGCTAAATCGGATAGGATATGCAAAATAGGAGATGTTTACATTGACTTATCGTATTTAACTTAATTGGTATTTCAAATTTCCTACAGGTCATCGCACTCATTGCAAGGGTTGCCGATAATCCTCCCACAATCTCGGCAGCTCACTTCTTTACATTGAACCGACATTTATTGACCTCTGTAAGTTCGTAATGTTATGTTTTCAGTGACCGAGAATTGATCTAAAAATATTTTAAGTGATTAAGTGAACAAAATTAAAACTATATCACTTCATTTCATACCTTTCAGGTACTGGGAACAATTACTACATATTTAATTGTTCTCCTTCAATTTCGGGAGAGTGGAACTCCACCGACTACTGTGGCTCCAACAACTGCTTCCGAGAAATGCCCCGCGAATCTGACATGGATTTGTTATTGTGGAAAATTACTGAAAAAATTTCAGAAATCAAATCATACAGCTTACACACACTAAGAATATTTTTGTCGATTACATGTACACATACGATGTAAATTCATGATCAGTTTTCTTATATTTTGACCCCAAATATTAAGGATTTAAATGAAAAGTTACACTACAAGCATGTATTAGCAAGAGGTGGAGAAACATAAGCACATATGTAGCTGCTCCTACCGGGTTTGGGCTTACATGGTAAATTCGACGGGATTACAAGGGATGTAATGTGACAAACAACTCCGGCCGCCTCAGTCAGGTGGTCGCAATTACAGGTTATACTTTACTGATCGAATATTCTGAATATTAGTGAAGTTAGAAATAGAACACCTGTTTCAAATGACGCTCAAAGTCTTGACGAAACTTCGCCTTGAAATAAATGAGGACAGCTCCTCATGCCGCACTGTAATTAACCACTAAATTCGTGCAACACGCCATATTGTTACCTACATCAATTAATAAATAGAACACTCATGACTTATCTGGTTTGACTTTTACGGCTGGTAATTAATTATACAAATTTAAAGGGTGTGGTGTTCACGGTCACGGAATGACGAGAATGCATTGTAGTTCACGGTGGTCATAAATTTATCTAGGGTCAATAAAGCGCAAACGCCTATTATAGCATTCCGACGCATCGATTCTATTCGACCTAATTTTATTCACAGTCACAGATCACCCGACACTGTCCATTGACGTTAGTTTAATTCGATAATAAAATGTCCGTAAAAGAAAAAGAAGTGGCAGATTTTGAAGAAAGTTTAATCGAAGCTGGGAAATGGGCCCTGTTGAATATTCGAATCCCGGGCTATTTTCCATTCTCAACAATTCCCACAAGTACCGGTCAAAGAAAATTAGAGGTCAGTTATTGTAGGTTTTCCTTTGTTTACCCTATAATACTTTCAGTTTTGGCATTAGTGGCTAATGTGTTGTGCTACTACGCTATTTATTCCGTGACCTCTTCCACTGTTGACGTGACCCTTGCTAAATCGTCTCTTGGCTTTTCATTTGCCTTCATCTTAACATACTCAACCTTATTACGTTTTGCATCCCTGCTCAAATGGAGATCAAGTCTGGAGATTTGGAGAAAAACTGTGACTTTGCTCCAGGAATTGTATTTGTATGGATTTCTGAATGGCAAAAATTCTAAAATTGTGACAAGTAGCCAGAAATGGACATTTGCTTACATCGCCCTTGGATCCTCCCAATTGGCTATAACATGTCGAGATCTTTACTTTATCATGTTTCCTGGAGCAGAATTTCAGCTCAAGTTTGTGGTCCCATTCTTGATGGACACTTTCATCATGTTCACTCTTTGTTTCCATGTCGGTTACATGGTTTGGCTGACATTCTTGGTTCAACTCATAATTTTTTGTTTTAAATCCATCGTCGAAGAATGTACTGTCGCACAAATGGACATTGAAGACGGTTTCGATATTGAGACTTGTTGCAGTAGTTTTACGTGGTCTGAAAGGGAAGTCGAAACTGGACCGAAATTGAGACCAAATCGAGAAGATAATTCTAGCTGTGGTACCAGTACGCATACACCGAACATTGTGACCTCAACTTGCGGCGAAACTATTTCAAACAGAGCAATTGAAATGTTTGGATCTGTGGAAGAATATGTCGTCAAGTTGAATGATTACATTGGTTGGACTTTGGTGATTGAACACGTCTTTGTAATCATATTTCTTATACTCTATACGTTTGTTGCGATACAGGCGCCGATAAAAGATTTGGCTTTGACGTTGTCCGTTGTACTTATTCCGGTGTCAATTTACTCATTGGCTGTCAATAACTTTGCTGAAGAATGCAGCGGAATTAGTACATCTGCTCACGAAGTATTACACAAACTGAAGGACTTTCTGAAGGGTAACCAGTTTCACGGGTTTCATCATACTGATCTACAGGTATAAACAAATAAACGATATCCGTGTTCGATTAGCTCCAATATTATTTTGTCCAATACTGCTCTGTTTATAACAACTAACGGTTTGAGTCGATGAGCCACATTTTGTACAGAATTTTAGTTAGGATCTAATGAAAGGTTATGCCCCAAGTGACTTCTAACGACTTTTGTGTTATGAAAACTTGGGACATCGCCCCGTTTGACCTTACAAGGTCTCAAAGATCAAACTAGGGTCACCAAATGACCTACATTAAGCGTGGTATCATTGGTTTCTGTAAATGTAATTTTAAAATGTTATATAAATGTTTTTGCAATGTAATTTAGATTATTTCCATGATCGCTCGTTTGGGAAAGAGTCCGATTGCACTGAATGCGGCTTCCTTTTCTACTGTTGGCCGAGCCGCCATAATTTCAGTGAGAATTTTACTTCACGTTTTTAAAAGAGGATCCGTATTTTATTTCAGTCTCTGAATTTACATTTCTTGTTTTGCAGTGTTTGGGGATCATCACGACATATCTCATTATTTTACTGCAGAGACAGTCAGACGTAAGAAAGACAGAGATGGATACTATCGACCCGTTTTGTCCGTCTAATACAACTAGATTATGCCGGTGCACACCAATTTATTAAAAAAGTAAATATTAACATTTTGATTGTGTTAATTGCTTTGACATAATGATTTAATCTTAATTCAAACTAATAAAGAAACTCTCTTATTCGCCATAAGGCATGCATGGATAAATGTCAACGTACTAATTGAGTGATTGTTAACTTTCAACTGAGATTATGAAGACCCGTAACAGCGAACACAATAGGAGGAAATATTTATGAAAGCGTGGACTTAGACCGTGCATACCTGAGGAATTGGATGCCTCAACATTGAGATAACGCAAGGGTTATAACCACCATGTAATAAAGCAGTGATATGGTGTACCAATATTTCCGAGGATTGAAGCTTTTGAACAAAAAAAAAGAGAATCTGACCAAGTTTGCCTCACACAGAAATCCGATTTCCAGCAATTTGAATATAGACCTAATTATGGAAATTGAGTATAGTCGAACAAGCAACCATTATCGAGATATAAATAACTTGATGGCCTTGATATCTACATGCACATTTTAATTTTAAGTGCATTCGTGAGACATTTTTCCAAACGTTGAACATTCACATTATTTGAAAAATTTACAATTCCTTAAAACCTTAAAATTCGGACGCGTGAAAAGTCCAAGCATGCAAAATGAAGGACCAAATCAACAGCAAATTGCAATAATACAAATCTGTCACAGTACTGAATGAAAAGAAAATTCTGATAGAGTTGTAAAAATAATCTCAAACATGAATTTTAAATAGACTGTTCGATGATGTTGTCAGGCTGTCTTTATTCTATTAGAA
>JAQGCA010003948.1:0-11005 GCA_034698945.1 Protaphorura quadriocellata
CCTCAAAATAACAAAAACCTTTTTTGTCAACATGCCTATGAACTAACCTAGAGGGAAGTGTTGTCAAGGAATTTTGATTTTAACAAGATTAAGACTTTTCTATTGTATTATATCTACTGCAGTTTTTCAACTTTCGTCATCAACAGTATTAATCACAATATTGCCGAACGTTGTGACATATCGACGGTACTACTAAGAAATGTGGAAGTTTATGAACATAGTATTAGAAATTGTGTACATGCGACGAAAACGGTTAATTAATCGAACAGTAGCGTATTAATACTTTAGGAACTAATGGATGATGTAAAACGAATCTGAGTAAATATTTATACATTACAACTTTGTGATATGTAGCAAAATATGACGTCAAGATTTTATTGTTGATGTTCAATCAATTCCGACGCTAGTCTCAGTGTTATTACCAAATATATGAAAGGTCAAAGTAGCTGAACCCGAGACACAAAATAATGGCCACCAAGAACATAGTCATGGCCGCACACTGCGGCTGAAATTGGTAAATGGCGAAACAAAGACCCGCAGATAAGACTCCGAAAATGAGTAAGACGCTGTTCGACAAAAACAATTCCCGTGCACCAAAGTAAGTCTGACTTCGAGGATGTTGCAAAATGGGCGCATCATCATTGAACCAAGTTGCTTGATTCAAGAACTCCAACTTCGGCATAAGTCTTTGGAAATCTGTACTGGAAATATTCGTACCACGGATGGAAAGCCTTCGCAGTTTTGGCATTTCGAAAACGAAAACCTCTTCTGTTATCGGACAGTTGTCCAGAATGAGTTCTTCCAATGTCTTGGCGTGATCACGCACAATTTCTCGAAAAATTAAATTCGCATAGTCCCTTCCATGTATGAATATTGTCTGGGGTTCAGCAAGTGACAATTCCAGTTTTTGAAGTTTAATATTCTGGCCTGCGAGTCCAAGAAGTAGGAAGTGGTCAAAATCCAGATGATCGAGTGGTATATCGGAGAATGCGAGATGGTTGACTTTCTCCATAGCCCGACTATGGTAAAGAATTTTTAAGAGGCTCAAACATGTGCAACTTGTCCATCCCACTAATTGAACTTGTTCCAAAGAACCCGACGAAGTTAGAAAATCTGAAATAAAGCCAGGATTCAAATCTGCTCTTTCTCCTGGGTTAATGACGCCAAATCTCGAATGATAAAGTTCCGGGCCAGTACTCAGTATCAAAGTCTTAAGGCATGTGAGGCATTTAGGGAGATTTCCAGTCGGGAAAATTGATTCAGAGTACATAATATAATGTGTGAGTCCATTGATTTCAAGATACTCCAAATTTGTGCACTCGAGAAGCATTCGCTGCAACGTGACCAAAGAAAATGTGCATTGCTCTAGTACCAAGAGTTTCAATGCGGGACCGTATACTCTCAAAAAATCGACTGCGCCTGGATCACGAAGGTCACACCTCAGAATACAAATATTTAGACAATTGCAGCGAAGAAGACCCGACGCTTCGAACTCTTCCCATGAAACCATGAAATCCATAGGTTTGTAGACCAATGTTTTTCTCCAGAAGGCATTGGATAGGGTGATTGCTTCACACCAGTCCCGACAAACACGACGCCCAGAAAGCATATCGTCTATGTTCAGCGAACTCAAAATTTTCTCGGAAAGCTAGAAAATGAAAATGATTTTTATATTTAATATTTATAACTGACTGTCGTTTGTCTATACACAATTTACCATTGGATTGCCGAACAAAAAACATTCATTGGAACTAGATGGACTGATGACGTTGTTTTTGTTTAGTCCAGTTGGGATGAGCAAAATTTGTGAGAAAGAAGTTTGCGTCTCTGCCGCGATAGAAGTTGAACTAGAAATTAGATTGTGTCACGGTTAATTGGATCACTATCAATCTATAATAATAATTATAATTATATTAATTATATATTAATTATAATTAAATTATAAAATAATAATATTGCCAAAATAAGTATTTCCAAAGAAATTATTTGAAGTATCAGTAAATGCACGAAAAACTCTTAAGACCAAAAGAAATTCCGTTTAAGGTTGACGAATTTCGCTGCGACTTCAGGAATTAACCGATAATAAACTATCCTTAACAAATGCTAATTTGTGTAAGATAGAAACGGATTCATTAATCGACCTTAACTTACGAATTCGAATGAGCTACGTCCAATCTAGAGGCTCCGCCAAACAAACGTTTCGGATTTCCAGGATTTGATCCGTCCTTTGAGGTAGAAAGTACCCCTAGCTGTCTGAACTTACTCTGCTTGTGAAGAACAAGTAAGCTTTTGCTATTGTCATCTGCGACTGGAATCTTCACCCCGCTTCCACGAGTCAGAATACCAGAAAGTTTCCGTTGAGCGTTGATTTTTTGTGTGGATCTTCGTTTGGCCATAATTTGTTGATAACTCCCACCTTTTGTAGTACCAGGACTTGACTTAGATTGATCAATTAATTTAACCGTGGCCACACCTTTTGAACTCACTGCAACGGGTAGGTTTTGACTTTCATCATAATTTGGCTCGGACAGAGAGTGTCGCATTTTGATACTCTTGGCCTCTGATTTTCCCGGGTTCTTACTATAAGCAGATTTAGAACTCGGACCTGCTTTTCCTTGCTTTTCATGACCAGACAGTTTCGGTTTTACGGGTATTTCAATTTTAGGGTTCAATTTAAAATTAGCTTCTTTCCCAAGCTTAGCCTTACAAACTTCGAGTTCCATTATATCTTCGAGTTTTTCATTTGAAAAGTCATCTAATGCTTCTAATACTCTTGATAATCGAATCGACACATCATTTTCGTTGTCATTTTCGAAAGTACGTTTTAGTTCGGAAGCAGGTAATTCTGCAAACGACGATGTCTCGTTAACAATTTGTTGACGATCGTTCCTCATTGATTTTGCAATACCGATTGCCAAAAGCTCACAACAATCTGGTGGTTTGGGCATGTGTTCTTGTTTCTCACTGGACAAATCATCCATTGCATTATTGAGTGACTTCATGAGTTCAAATCTCTTGTGGTCAGCTTCCGTTTCTTTGAGAGCAGGTTTGGTTTGCACGGTTGTAGTTGAGCACAATATATCAGAATTGACGACTTTTATAAACTCATTGGTCAGAGATTTTAATAGGAGTTTAGGAGGGTGGTCTGGTATCTCATCCCTATCGTCAGTTTTATCATCCGTCAAGTTTCCACACGAAGAACGACTGCAATTCCGGTGAACGTTTTCATCGGATTCATAATCCATCGAATCCACATGAACCGAATCAGCATCTTGAATTTCAAATCCTTCACTCTTAATTTCTTCTGTTTCTACCAAATTGGAGGATTTTTCTTGAACCTTCATTTCCTTATTCAAATTATCTTCCGAGCCTATAAGATATTTCAATTTTACTAATTCGACTTTAATCGATTTTAATTCCATCCTTGTAAAATCTTCCATATTATCACTGTCGGTGTCTTCTTTGTCTTCAACATCTTCTCCAAAAGAATTGATATTACTCTCTTCGAGGTTTGAATTGCCATCGGAATTCTCTTGGGGCAAATGGATGGATTCCGTTTCCTCAGTTGCCTGCTCATTCGGTATGACAAGAAGAGAATTTCCGTTCAAGTCTTCCTGAAAATTTTCAAGATCTGGAGAGGTGGAACTGCTTCCGGTCGAGTCGGCTAAATCCGAATCCAGATCACAAATTGACTGTGAAATACGTTCTGCAACCTCTAAATTTAAACTCGACGACTTCGCCAATTTTTCCATGCTGGTGCAGCTGATTCTTTTGCCTAATTGTGTAGTTGTGTCAATTTTGTTGGCCAGTAAAAGCTTAAGACTTGATGAGATCTGTAGGACATCACTTTTCGTCTTCACCAGTAATTCTGAATTAATTTCCTCGTGTATTGGATCTTTAAACGGTCGAAAATCAACATCAGTTTTGAATGTGAGACCTTCGATGCACTCGTTGATCGTATGCACAACATTTTCAAGATTGTGCGTCGGATCCTCATCCAATATCTCATAAGCTGAAGAATTGATGTCATGAATACATTCGTTTATCTGATGCTCAAGATTTTCGGTCTCAATTTTTGAAAAGAGCTGCAGATCTACCTCTGAAAGTTGAGGAATTTCAATTTCCACATCAGGAATCTTCGTAAACTCTTTCGAATGTATCACGTATTTGTCCCCAGATTCCACGACACCTTTGAGTTCTTCGGTCATAACTTTCTCTAGCTCGCAACTAATTCCTTGGATCTCCGAAAAGGATAAGCTCATTATTCTATCATCAAATGCAAACTGAACCGGTTCACAATCAAATTCCATCTTGTCTAGAATTATACCGAGGTTTTCTAAAGTCTGTTTAGCTTTTATATCATTTTCGGCAGCATCCATTAGTGTACCTGATTAGAATATTTAAAATTAAAGTCTAGCTAACGAGCAAGACAAGGAAAATTAGTGGTGATTCGTAACCCGTAAGTCCGACTTTGCCTTGTAGGTACAGATGAAAGTGAAAAATACTATTTACAGGGTTAATAGTCTGAGCGATGTGTAAATCGTAAAGTCGTCATTCTAAACTATGTAAAAGAGAACAGGGACCAAACTGGACAAACCGATTGCAAACCACCTCGTACGTCAAGGGACAACGTACTTGAGCTCAAAGTGGGCCTCGAAACAATTTTCGTTGATGCTTGACTCGTTACTGGTATAATTTTCTTTGCAGTGCCAGAAACCTCTGAACTCCTTATTGGAAGCTTGGATTGTCTTCCAGAAATGGTACTCACTGTCTCCGACTTCTTTTTCTTTGTTATTTTGATAGGAAGACGTGATTGCTTTCGAGATACTTCATTTCCTTTCCCATCAGATTGATCTCGTTCAGGAGTTCGCAGAATTCTTGTAGGTTTCTCTTGAGAACTGTTGTCCATTTTGTCCATTTTCTCTTGAGTCTCGAGTGCCAACCTATATCTTGTATTTTTTTACTCTACAAATATTATTTCTTCGGCTCTCTGTTTCTTTTCTTGATTATGATAATCTTTCGGCAGCCATCATAAAATTGAAACAGTTGTCGCATTATTTTATTCCTTCCTAACACAGGTTGCCCTGCTAACAACAGATAGAAATGCTTGAGTCCTAAAACCTCAGCCGAAACTACATCTGTCCGTTTCGATTTCTCCGTTCGATGAAACTTAGCCGACAGAACTTCCATATTCAAGAATAAAAGTTCCAAGAATATTTGTCTGTAGGAATAACCATGGGTAGGAATTCTTGTTGCTAAGAATTTTCGTGATGCGCTTTGTGTCTTGAGAGACACTGGTTGTAATTGGTGTCTTTATGAGTTTTATTACATTTTTTTTCATTTGAATAGGCCCCAAGAATACAATTGATTTATCATAGTGTGCTACAAATTCCGACATAACAATTTGAATTCTGAATTGATCCAGCAATTAAGTATAATATAGTTGAGTGAGTGGTACAATTACCAAAATAATAATTATTATTTCGCTTTTCCGTATTCTCAACTCTTTACTGATGTACTATCATTTTCATGTCCAACCAAAAATGAAAATAAATTTGATGTAATTCCAAGTGTAGAGGGAGAAGATATATTTTCGTGGTTATCTTCATGATCCGTCGTTGCGGAGAAGTCTACCTTGAACTGTACAAGAAATATAAGATAGGTCGTCATAACCGCAATAATCTGTACAGGAAAGTACAAAATATTAAATCTCAAGGTCTAAATAATTAATACTCGTACATCCTGTGGTACGTTATAAGGTTACCTTCGTCATCAAACGGCGATTGATTCTAATAAAACCCGCTGCAGTAATACAGAGCGGTCGCCCGGGGAAGTTCATTAGAAGTCCGACAGCCTACCAATCAATAATTCAATAATTAGAAATGTTAGTTAAAACTACCAACATGGAATGAAATTAGCACCTGAATATTGCACTCTGGTGATAGGTCAAAGGCAGCAGATTCCAAGAGTGATTTCATTGCCTTCTTTCCCTAGAATCAAAGGAATTAAACGTTTGTTCTCAGCATGAACGTAATTATTGAAATGTAAATTACGAATATTTTCAACCTCAGTTTGGTATCGTTCACCGCAGTTACACAACACTAGAAGCCAGCCAGCATAGATAATGACCATTAGAGGTGGTCCAACCGTGTGGGCCACACTTCTATTTAAACCCTCATTGAAATAAATTACAAAATACAGATTCACGAGTGTCGAAATCATCATTAAGACGAGTTGGAGAACAAGGTACATTCCATAGATGGATGATAGCCGTAGACCGACTTCCTCGATGGAGCAATAAGCCTCGTAGAATTTGACAAAACTCTCGAAATTTTTACATTGAGATCGAATGACTTTCCGAAATATTTGTAAACATATTCTCAGCATCGATATGAAGTCCAATAAAACCCAAGTATGGAGCAAATGACCGGACATGTGCATACAGAATGTGGCAAAACCAATTATGTACAAAATTAAACTCATACTGACCGTTTCTCCATAACAGCCATATAAATATTTCCAGGAATACATTGTGTAGAAAGTCGCAAAAGACGAAATAAAAACTATCCAACATAGAACTTGCAATTTTGCTGCGAATAACACTCGTCTGAAATACGGTTTTCCAATTTTCTCGACTCCAAATATACTGACAATATGTTGTAGGTCATTCCACACTTTTACTAAACTCGGAGCCATGAAATGTATTAGGAACTGAATGATTAATCCGGTCACGTACTGACCGGACAAGAAAACGACCTGTGCTGTATAATCTATAATGTTTCCCATTTCAATAAGAAATTCTAAAGTGCCAATGAGAAATGGAATGTAAACTAAAGATAATCCAATCGTGGCACCCAAGTACATAAGACAGTACAGGTATTCTTTGGAGATCCAATTGTGGCTAGCAGATCCGTCCGTTTTCCAATGAACTGGGAAAAGTGCAGATAGTTTGGTCGTCCACACGATCGGTCCAAGATTATTTAAAAGTATCAAATTCAGTGAGCTTGACGGAATCTTATTGTCTGTCATGTCTAACTGGTATTTGTCAACGCCCTCGAGACTGTCGAGACTCAATACAGATGGAATTTGTTGATGCATTCGGTAATCGAACGGAACAATAATCCTGGAACCGTACCTTCTCGAATAATGCACGGTCTCGTTGGGCGTCGACTCATGAGAATGCCGATTATCACTGTGATGTAACTATTACTCGAGCGAGGACATCTTTTTTACAATTCGAAGTTAATGCGAGATATTTTACATAACGTATTTTTATTTCAACAAAACATTAGCAAACGAATGTCATAAAATCACTAGAATTATGAAATTGCAAGCGCTAAGTGCAATTACAAAATAATTGAATGACAATTCGATGTCCGGTATCACCTGACAAACGATTTGTCGGCAACGATATAGTAAAAGTGAGTTTGGATTACGCTGAGCAATCAAGGTGCATTACTCCGATAATCCAACGCATGCTAAATAAATCAACCTAACTTTTTCCTTTTTGCACGAACTTTTTTTTACTTTTATATGAACATATTATATTTTGTGTTGTCGTGTTTCTCTAAACATTACCTAGAAAATTAATTACCGTGAACATCTGCCACTGTAACAACCGTTATATTACATTCACATTACATTATAGAATTCAAGTCCGTTTGAATTGGTTAAATTAAATATCCACGCGTCCACAAGGTCAGATTTGTCCGAGTTAATGACATTAATTAGATTTCCTGAATGTCCTCGACAGAAGTGCGAGGAACGCAACCACGCGGTAGATGACAAACAAGGCGACAAGAGCAATAATGTCGTATGCGAAGTTATCCTGGAATAAATGATATGGTACAAGTTAATTTAGTTAATACAATTTAATCCCGAATCCGGCGGTCTTCTAGGATAAATTAATGGCTAACATTTAATCAGAAACTAAACATTACTTTATTAAAATCCAGTGCGGCTATAACCATGTCGCCATTTCGAGGACATGTTGCATTTAAGCGATTACAGTCGATTGTGTCCACACCTCTCCACTGAGCAATCACCAAGGCTTCGTTCCCATAAAAGAACCATGATATGTATTTGATCCAGATCAAATATACGGGAATGCTTCTATAAATCCGCAAATCATTAATCGTTAATTAGTACGTCTACTGCTAATGTAGTGTAATTGCATTGTGAACTAAGATATGCGAGCTGAAATATTACCCAGAATTTAAAAAAAATCCTCCGAAAAGCATAAATGGAATGACAAGCGCTGGTCCCATTGTTAGCGCCATTGTAACCGAAGATGCCAAACATGAAAGCAAATATCCTGGCAAGAGAATAATTTTATATTTTCGAATGGTCAAATAGAAAGGACATCTCAGCCTGCAGAAGCATCATAGAGTCTCAAGTAAAACAGCTGAACGGGGACTGGGTGGTGCAAATTTGGCCTTGGGTATTAGATTATAGATTGTTGAAGACCATATGATTTTTCCATCAAGTTTACACATTCACGAAGCCGAGAAATCTCGAAAATTTAAATCATTTAACGTGAATGAAAGAGAATGAATAATTTTCCAGCAAGTATAGTGTGTCCCAAAATGATGTCTCTATCATTTTGATCTAACTTCTGATCCATTGAACCGATTCAAACGAGGTTAGGCAGGCAACAAATTATGACGAATCTGGTGTGAAATGTCAGCCAATTTTCACCAGAATGCCGTCATGTTTTGTTGAATTCAACTGGGGTTGTTAGGCTAAACCTGAAATTACCCATTTCAGGGCCCAGAAGCACGCGTTAAAGAAGTCGCTGAAGCTGAAATGTTTCGGAGTAATTGGCAGCATATCTAACCTTGTAGTATTCGGAGCAAGTAATCTGTTGTTCATCAGCTTCGATTTGTGCCGATCCTCATTTAAATCAACCCATTTGATCAGAAGTTAAAGCAAAATGAAGTTGGAGACATTATTTTGGGACACCATGTACGTCTGAGCTGTCCAAATGTTAGGCAATATCCTAAGGTATTCTGGGCCATATCATAGGCACGTCCTACAAGAACTATTTTCTATTTTGAAAGTAAAGTTAGTTCCAAGTTAACATAAGTCTACTGGAGTTCCTGACTTATCTAACCCATGGCTATTAATTATGGCTCCGAGTCCACCAAATGTTTATAATTATATTTTGAAGCTGTAATATAAATCTACACGTACCAAATGAGCAAGCCACATTCGCAACGAGTGTAAGAACCGCCGTGGTTTCCACAAAACAGATGAAGGACGAGTTAAGGCCAATCATGTAGTAAGTAATGGCAGTAAAAAGTACCGGAAATATGATGAAGAAAGGTAACTCTGCCAACATCTTCGCAAAAAAGTATACGTCTGTACGATACATTCCGTTCCAATGCTCTCGCAAAAATATCGGGAGTTCCAGGCAGAACACCTGGAGAAGTTCATATTGCAACTTAAATTAAATTCCTTGTCACTGAAATGATACTCGCTTACGTCAACAACGGCGAAAACATTTGTGAAAGTCATATTCGTTAAGAAAAGAAAGAGGACGCCATTGATATTCTGAACTCCGTCCTGGTTGAATTCTTGGCCAAAATAAATTACGCCGATTAATATGGCCAACACCTAAAAGATAGGCAAACAAATAATGCAATTAAAAAAATAGTGCGATTTAAATTCTGTATCTTATGAAAGAATGCATCTCTTACCACAGTCTGAAGTACCCGAATTTTCAGTACAAACGGATCTTTGATATAGGAAATCCATGACCGCCAAAACACGGCTCGGAATTGTGCGATCCATGATGCTTTGTATGGCGACCTTTTCTTCGCAGCAGCCTCGGCACGAAGATATTCAGCACTATCCATGTCAACTTTGTCAACCGTTCTTGTATTAAGGCTTTCCTAAAGAGAACAAGACCGTGCAATTCTATTAATTATTTCTAGATCACGGAATTATGGAAAAACGTTTGGCGGTTACATACTTTTAATTCTATTCCTGTTTCACTTCCTTCAAATCCGTCACATATTTTTCCAACGATTTGTCGACAACTCTCCTCGTTGCCCGGTTGGATCGCTAAAGTTTGAATGAAAAAGTCGGACGGGTTGTAGTTTCTTGGACATTCGAATCCCTGTCTGTTCGAAAGCACAAAAACCTTTGCTTATTTCTCCGGCGTAAACTAGTTCATCCTTGTTTCTTGACCATTCTTTAAAATTAAACTGCATTACTATTAGCAATATTTTTTTTAACTGCAATACAGTAATGCAATATTTTTTTAAAAACCAAACGCCATTTTTTGTAAAAATTTTGTCAGCTGTATTCTGTGTCATTTGGCAACCTTCGATTGGAAGGCAGAGTTCTAAATAAAGAAGTTTCTCTCTATAGTAAGACGGATTATTATTACCCGGTCAAAAATGTAGTTGCGTCTTTCGTTTCTCCTAGAAATGCTACGCGTCCTTCCGCCAACAAAAGAATTCTATCGAACATTTCGTACACCTGAGAGGATGGTTGGTGAATTGTACAAACAATCGTTTTTCCTTTTGAAGCCAAATTCTTCAGCACAGATACCACATTCTGGGCCATGTAAGAGTCAAGGCCAGAGGTGGGTTCGTCGCAGAACATCAACGGCGGGTCTGTCAGTACCTACGACCATCATTAATTTGATAAAATAAAAAAAATATATACCTTCTTTATTCAAATTTTATACCAGTTGCAAAATTATCTGATTTTCAATTTCGCTTTCACGACGAATAAATCGTAATTTCTTGATTTCTACCAGCACATCCTGTGCATTGACATTCTCATTGTACAAAATCAGAATTATTGCGAAAGGTGAAACGACTGAGCTATACAATGGTCCTTGGTGTGTGTGTGTGTGTGTCTGTGTGCCTGTCTGTCTGTCGCCACTCTAGTTTTCACAGTTTTTGCCCGATACACAGCAAACTTAGCATGCATGACCCTTGGGCCATAGCTCCAGTTAAGTTCGTTAGTCAACCTGATCGGACCACTACTAGGG
>JAQGCA010003949.1:0-11002 GCA_034698945.1 Protaphorura quadriocellata
GGACTCGAGTCCGGACTCGTACTCGGACTCGGACTCGAGATTCGAGTCTTGGACTCGGACTCGTGCGAAAGACTAATTCTGTGGTAATGTAATTCTCACATTCTCTGGATTTGCGGTCCTCAATTTTATTTTTGCATTCGGCAAAGTGTACTCTTACGTTTGGAAGAATCTCTTCGATTCCTTTCAGACAATTCTGAGCTCCTTCTGGCAGTTCCGCACCTTCTCAGAAATATTTCAAAAACATCACAAAGTATCCGAATAAGCAAATATTTATGAGACCATTTTAACTTACCACATTGAGTTGCGACAACTAGCGTTGCCAATACAATCATGTGGAACTTCATCCTGATTTTCTGTCACTGTTTAACTGACTCAAAAATTGTAACCCTGTAAATCTACTGTGGACTGAGAATTTCAACTCTCTTTTTATAAGTCTCGTCGAATAAAGGACGTCAATTATGGTATCAATTCTAACGGCATGAATTGCATACCTCTTCGAATAACAATTTGTAGGTTTAATGCAATTTGAACAATCATTTCAGTTAATTGACCTAATGAATCAATCGATTCACACATTCATAGGGAGGAACGGCAATCAAATTAAGACGTACACACATATTACGCATACGGTTCATTAATTTACTTCAATTATTGGAATCGAGTAATTAAAGCAAATTAGTGCATTACCTTCGAACTGAATTTTCAATCAGCATGTTGTGCATAGGATGATTTTTGCGAATTACATTCTTTAGGACTGAATATCTTAACTTATAGGCCATAATTAATGAGGTCGTGGAGTCATGTTAATTGCATCGCTTCTTCATGACTAGTTAAGCCCAATTACAGAATTGACGTGTGCGAATATGCAGTCCACGCTCATAACATTAAGCCATTTAACACCGAAATGGACTAACGAGGGAAGTACTAAGGGTGTCCGTCTCCGATTTCACTCAAACTTTATTTTCTGAAAGACCTTTACCCCAAACCCTCAAAAATGTCTTCAGGTCGAGCAACTCTCAATATTGTCATTATCTAAAATATTATTTGGTGGGGCAGATCTCTTTTCGGTGCCCGCGGAATCGAACCCATATATATGTAGGTGAAATGGGAACCCGTGCTGTCACAATATCCTAGCCTCGACTAGTTGAACTTACTTTCTAATAATTTTAATGGGTTCGAATGCACAGGTTGGAGTGAAAGTTAACTTTCTATTAGTAGAAAGTCCGGTAAATTCATTTCTTGGTATCGTGGGACTGTAACAGGAAATGGCTATGGAAATTGAAAATTCGAGGAGGGGAACCTAATTACGTAATGCATACGACGCTCATTAGCATTTTGGATTTCATTACATTTAACTGATTTTTGAATATTTTAGATCGTCAAGCTGTTAGCAGCTGTTAACGACAACCAGGCTCTGAGATGCATTAGATGGACTGGGATTTATTTATACCAAAATAAGGAGCATCGAAATTAAATGGAATGGAAGAGTATTCCAAATTTAAAAAATTCCAAAAAGTGCCTCCATAGGTATTCATACATTCACATCAATTTCATTTATTTAATTGATAAAGTTGTAAAAGAAAAACTGTGAACTGACAAGGTAAGCCCGCGACGTGAGGGTCTAACCTAGACCCGACATACACTTTCTCACACCATTTGGAATCCCCTAGCATTAAAATAGTTAAAAGTTGTCTGCACAATTAAGTACATCTTTATCAATCTCTGTAAAGATCCGACGGATCCTGAGGTCCCGTTTGGAACTTTTTAAATCGTGGGTTAAAATGCATGCTGTTTCTGGCGTTTTTCATTCTGCGTCAACGTTGAGAGATGCCCATTAGATGCATTACAGAATATTATGAAAAAATTTGACATAATATTTTTCCGTCAAGATTTTGAATGGATACATCAAATAATTTTAGGAAACAAACTCTTGACGGAAAAGTTAATTTGATGTTTTCTTTAAAATTTCTGTAATGCATCTAATGAGCGTCTCTCAAAACTGACGCAAAATTAAAAACGCCGGAAACAGCATCCATTTAACCCACGATTTAAAAATTTCCAGCGTGGGACCTCACGACTTTTTTTTACCAAATTTTCGGAGATTGCCAAAAGAAGGATTTCAATTGTGCAGACGGCGACCTTCTTTTATGTTACGGTGTCCCAAATGGTGTGAAAAAGTGTATGGCGGGTCTAGGCCAGATGTGATCATGTCATGAGCTTTCCTTGTGAATGTTATATTATGTCAACCTGTACCAGGCTGGAAACCTGAATTTTCACTGACCGTGCAAACGTATATTTCGTTGAAAATTAGGAAAACACTAACTGCCAGAAGCGAAAACATAGGCGATTATGAATCGCCAACATGTCGGACATGGCCGTTGCCTGTACCTAAGTTATTTCGTAGATATGTTGCTGGCAGACATGACTGCTTGTGAGACTCCAGTTTCGTTTCAACAAATAAACTTTTAATCGTTTCTTCTACTCTCCAAACGGCGACTCTCATCATCGTCCGATGCTTAGAAACCTTGTACAAAAGTAGTCGACGCCACAGTTTGAGGATGGGGGGTTTTTACCATAAAGTTGGTTGAGAGATTTTTGATTCCCGAAAAACTGGCTTGGCTCGTCTATTTTTGCACAACAGGCAAACCTACAATCAGCTGTTACTTAAATTTAAGATTGAAATCTTTTTCAATTAGGCCCACTTTGATTTGAGTGTCTCTGTACTCCACCCCATATAACTACTTGACTATGACTATATGCTCCTACATACACGCCTATAAATTCGAAGTCTTGACAACTTTTCTTGAAATTCTTGAAATTATTATTATCTCGAAACGACGTAAAAAGAAATGCCGAAAATGTGCGTGGAGTTTAGTTTCAAACCCTCATGGCTATTGTAACGTTGTCTAGCTCTGGGAGTGAAAAAGATAGAAGTCGTACACAAATCGTTAATGTGAAATTTTCGACATTATTTTTAATTTCATACTTCTGGAGCTGTAGAACTTAGAAACCCAGTATATTCAATTGGAACTCTATAGGGAAAACGAGAGTGTGAGTTGAAAACTAGAGTTAGGCTTGGATCGGTGACACGTGTATATTGCCCTGAATTCCGTGGCGTACTCGTGACAATTGAGTTCATGTAGACCTCACTCCACTCAGCAGTATCACAGAATATTTTCGTTTCCGTAACTGAAATCTTTGATGGTTTTCCGGTCTATCAAGCTAATATTTTGTGAATTAAAAAAGTTACAGAGTGAGCATTTGAAGAATAAATAAGGTCAAAATCCAGTTTAGTCTTGTGTTACTAGCGGATTCTCTCACCGACTCTTGTTGATGTACATGTATGAGAACGGGAAACAACCGTCGTGCCTCTATTGTCATCGTTTTCCGTATGTAGTATTTACTAATTGAGGAACTTACGCCCGAAATAGACCTTTGCGCAGCTACTCCGTAGCTTCGGAATAATAACGGTAAATAGATTTAAATATTCTCCATAACCAATAATTTATTCTCAATACAATTAATAGAATCGACACATCTTACACGCAACATCTTTTAAAACGAAATCGTCGACTATTAGATTCTTCGTGAATTGCACGTGTTGTCAGGGCTGCTAGGGTGAATGTAACGAATCATCTAGACTGGTATAGGAACTAATTATGCGTCTGTTAATTTGATTTTATTCATATTTGAATTCGTACGAGATACACTTTATAATAACATATAATAGTGTGTAACAATAATATTAATAGAAAATGTTAAACGATAAAATATATCGCTGGAATTAATATTTAAGTTTACCATCGAACCTTGAAATTTCATCAACAATTAGCTCAACTAATGCCTTCTGTAACTTTGGGAACTCACTGTGTGAATCCAGCACTTGTGACATCATTGGCCCGCATTTACTGTATACTCCTATAGCCAAGTTTGCAAATGTGTTGTTCTCAAAGATGGCTCCCATTGTTTCATGAATGTTGAAGTCACCGAAGACCTTCACTTCATCTTGATCAGCACTAATCTCAGTTGTGATTTGCATTCCCAGAATATGTTCAATCTTCGGATACAGATTTCCTATTATTTCCGCGACAGTTTGCAAGTTCTTGAAACTGTACTCCCATTTCTTTACAAATTGAACCCTCGGATCAGCAAAGGCTGTGAATAAAGTTGCCATTGTATTAGGCCATTTTTCGAAAGGTGGTATTTCATGTCGACATATGAAATCATTTGCAAAATAAGTTCCAGTCAAACTTTCCACTTGGATGAAATAAACAAGAGTATCAGGAGGGTATTCTGAAGGATCCATTGTCAATTCCACTGTAAGATTTCCAATCTCATAGTTACTGGTGTTGAATCCTCCTTGCGGAAATTCTTCCACTTCCAAAGCCGCCATCAATGGATTCATTTCCAATAAATATTTCTTATTAACAACATGAAAAGTCTTGGGTCCAACAAACATATGAGTTTCTGTAAAGAACTCATCTCCCTTGTTAAATCCATAAAATTTCTGATCACCAAGGAACCACGCGGAAACAGCAAAAACTCGACTCGGTTTCAAGTTCATATCCAAAACCATATCTCCCACCTTGACATTCTCCACCGCAATTTGGGCTCCATCTGTGTTTAGTCGAATTAATGTCCCTTTTTTCAAACAACCTCCAGTTTTGATGACCGGAGGAGGTCGATTTGCAATATTTGCCATCATTGTTAAATATGCTTGACGACTTCGCTCTTGTTCTTCTCTTCGCAATCTTTCTTCTTCTTTTTCTTTCTTCTCATCCGCAATCCTCTGCAACTTCGCTTCCTTCCTTTCTTCTGCCGCGTGTTTGTCTAACATAAGTTGTCTGTCCTTTTCTCTTTCTGCAGCCGCGAGCGCCAAATCTTCAAGTTTAGCTTCACGTTCTCTTTGCCATTTCCGATCTTCTGCTCGTTCTTTATCTCTCATTGTTTGCCGCTCTCTGGCGTCGATATTTAATTGATCCATTCTTTTCTCGAATCTTTCGTCTGATTTTCTTGATTCTTCCATCATGAGTTTTACCAAGGGTGTGACCCAATCATTCCCATTGTCATTCCTGTTATCGTTAGCCTTGGGAGTCTCAACATTAGCGCGTGCTACAGGTGGGACGATATCCGGAACCTTAATTTTAGGAGGTGGTACATAAACCAATGAAGAATTGAATAACGCCGCCGCTGCTCTTTGGATCTCCCCAGCAATCGTGGGTCCAATTTTCTTAGCAAATTCACTAATTGGTATTAATTTCATATCACTTTGAAGCATGACAGGATTGTACCCTAATGACTCTTTCCAGTTCTCCAATGTACTTGTGATATCAGCTAAACTCATCCCAGTAAATGTGGTCGTGTGATATTTAAAATCTCCACCTGTGAATTTCAGCGTGTGATCTCGAATCTTGTCTAAGTTCAAACCCCCAACTTTTCCAATCCTGATATCCTCGGCGAACTGAATAAGCTCGAACATTGCCGTAGAAATAGCAGTTGCATTGGCATTTGTTGATTTCATTTGTATTTCGATGGATCCTCCGCCATGTGCTGATTTGACCACATGAGTTCCATACTGACCAAAGAATTTCTTCCACATTTCGATGCCTTGATAATCACTCGCGTTGTAAGTCGGAAGTTTCTTGACTATTTCTTTGAATTCAGAGGTCAACTCCAGTTTATCATTCAGAATGAGTTCATAGAGTCTGTGTTCACGAATACCAGTGAATACTTGACCAGAGTCAGCGACGTTGGCAATTATGTTACATCCAGGTTTGACAGTTCCTTTGAAATCATCCGTAGGAACTGACCCTTGGACGTTTAGGTGTTTTAAGCGAAAACTGACATAATTCCCCTTGTTACTAAATGATTCATAAAAATTCTTAATGTTGTTTTCCATCTGGCATGTTAACCCGGATGGGATTAAGTACCCAATGTCAGAGACTTGTTTAGTACCAATGACGAATGGCGTGGTTGTAAGGGTCGAATCTTGAATGACATTGTATCCGTACCCTACCAAAAGATTTCCTTTCAATTCCGGCATTTTTAGCGAGAATGCTTTCTCCATTAAATAAATATTAGCTGCATTTTGTCGAATTTCTTTCAAGAATTTCACAATGTTTACAGTTGTCTTTGGGATATTTGCTTTTGTGTGGATATTTCGGATGTTGAATGACCTTTGAAGGTACGGTAATGAATCTGGGAATGTTTTCTTGAGGCCGTTGTCCATTGTTTGGTAAGCGACAGCCAAAGCACGAGATGTCTCTGTGTCTTCGTATTTAAAATTAGCCCCACTCAAAATGCCCAAGTATTTCAGTACTTTTGTGCTATTCGATTCAACGAGGGGATGAACGGAACTGGTGATTTTAAAATCATCAGAATTCTTGAATGCTGTCCGAATGATTGCTTCTCCAATTGGATCGGATCCAGAGATGGTAGCTTTTTGAATTTTATCGAATAGATTCTTTGTATAAAATTCTCCGTTTGGAAGTTTGTAATAGCCGTTGAGCATGAGCAAGTCTTCGTCTTGAGCTTTGTTTTCGGCAACAGTAATAGCAATCGGTCTTGGGAATAAACTGTAATCTTCAATCGTTTTCTTGAACGAGCTTAAACGTTCCGTTGGTCTGTCTCTGATTTTCTTAACTTCTGACATGTAGTGAGACAGGACGAACACAACATTCGAGTATTTTTTATCCGTCAATTTATCATGGAAATTATCAATCCCTCGTAACATTTTAACGAAATTCGTCCCGTCTCCAGAGTAACGATTTTCATTGAATTTGGCAAAAACCATAACGATATTCGGTTTGTATTGACTCAACTCTTCATGGTTATTCAAATACTCTTCGAGTGTCGTCAAAAATTTTGCATCGTGTTCTAATCCACGTGTGTCAGACAGACCTGGTGTATCAATGACACGGAGTTCGGAATTACTGATTCCTAATTCATCCACTGGAACCGGAATCCGAAATTCATGGATATCGGACGTCACTGAACTAGCGTCACCAATTTTTGTAATGTTCGGGTTGTCAAATAAAAGATTTATCTGTAACGAATACAAATTAAATAAAATATTGGACTTTGAAATCTTACACTTTTCTGGAGGGGAACGTCAGGCAGATATTTTAAAAAAAATATACAAATCAGAAATTCATACCACTGAACCCTGACACGATTTGAAATCTGAAATAATATGCCACTCCACTCACAGTTAGGTTTTGGTCACCAAATGTGAATAATTGTTATCAAATATCTATGTGTGTGTGCATATGTGAATGGGACGATCCTCGGCCTCACACTATTGTCGCTCTCGTCATAACTCCGTGACCACGGCCGACTTTTTTCCACACAAAAAAAAAACAGTCTTGCAACGAGTTCGGTCCTTGAAGGGGCCTTTTTAGCAATTTGCCAATTCGGCCCATCGGCCATTGGCGTCGTCATATCATCCATATGCCATGCCATAAAACTTATTTACGACGCCGGAATAAATGTATGCTGCTTGATAAACAATAAGTGCCATGCCTCGAAGTTAGCACAAAGCTTGTTTTTTTACAGTTAAGGTAAATAATTCGGCATGCAATTCAAATATTATGTTTTAGTATGAAGTTTCATATTAGAATTATATCCCTGTTGTTATTCCTGCGTCGTAGATAACTTATATGACATGGCCCCTCAGCCCCATGTGGCCTTATGGCGGTGAAGTGGCCCCTCTTCCCCAGCGGTGTTACGGGCCTATAGCCACCCTCCCCGGAAGGACCGGTTGACCAGATGATATGGCGCCCCCAATGGCAAATGAGCCGAATGGCCAAATTGCTAAAAATGCCCTTGCAAGGACCGAACTCGTTGCGAGACTGTTATTGCTGTGTGGAAAAAGTCGGCCATGTTCACGGAGTTATGACTAGAGCGACGGTACTTTTCCTCTCCCTGCTCGTTCGCACTCTTTCTCCCGCGTTGACGGGTCGACGTACACGTTCGACACACGAATAGCTTTAGAATTCAGTACAAAGTTCAACTTTGGTGACCAAAAAGTGAAATGTGACTGGAGAGACATATTTTTCCAGATTTAAAATCCTATCAGGATTCAGTAAGTATGAATTGTAAATTTTTCTAAAATATTCGCCCTGACGTTCCACCCGTCAGAAACATGAAAATCGGGGCGAAGCTTTGTCAATTTGACCTGTCGCTGACATACATAAGAGCTTTAAAATAAATAAAAAAAGATTTTAACTCACACATGATGATTTTCCTGCACCCGTCAGACCTAAGAGTAAAATGTATGCATTTTTTGGACTTCTCTTACTATTCACAGACTTCAATGCCGCCATAAGGCCTGGATGCCGGTTTTCTCCAGATAACAACTTCACAATCTCGTCTTGTGTGCTTGGAATCTTTATCAGAGGTGGGTCTAGAAAGTTATACAAGAAATGCGTGTTTATGCTCATTCGGATGACCCAACTGGGGTCACTAGGGCAAATGGGACTTGGACTCACAATGTAAAGGACGTTTGGTATCAGGTTTAACGTATGTTTCAGGTTTCTTGCAACTGCATTTGTACGAATGGACCTCCTCGCTCCATTCCTGTGAATCGTAGGAAACGAAATGATGATTGTATTACAAGAATTTGTATAACTATTAGGATGAAGTGTGCTAATTACAACCACTTTGGGAAACTGTGCCAGTTACGACATTTATCACGTAGGGTAACACGAAAAAAAAACTCCTCCCCCTGACTGAATTTAGCACTTCGTCTCCGCTTCAAACGTGCGTTCGTTGGAGGAGTCACGTGCATTGAGATAGGCTGGAAATAGCACACTTGTCGTTTATGGGTTAATCCCTCCATAACCTCAAAAAGTGTGCTAATAGTTGCCACCGCCATTTGTGCGCATGTTTCTTGGTTGCCATGCCCACGTAATTTATTAGCACATTGTCTCTATGGTGGTTGAAATTTGCCCACCCCACCCTATTAGTGTGTTCTACTGTGCTATAACTAATATAGATACGGTTAATAAAAAATTACCTCATTGACACCTTTCAAAACCTGTGAAGTCCCATCATAATCTGTGTCGTCGAAAACTTCAATCTCACAACCAGGGCGTACAAGGATGGACGCAATGTTGTTTTTTAATGTGTCACCAACATTTGGATTCACAGTCCGGAAATCAGCATAATACGCATCGCAAGAATTGCATCTTTTCCCAATATAAGCTCGGGCGCATTCAGTTTTCCTCAACTTGATGTCTTCACATTTACACACCTGAATAAATTCAATCAGAAATTTCAAGACCTTATACGAAAATGTTCAATAATTGGGGGTAATTTTTAGACTCATTTGATAAAGTTGTAAAATAATGGGGGGAATTAACAAACTTAAATATATTCTTAAACTATTGAATGACTTACAGATTCACACGTGCAATTGGCTGATCCAATTTTCCGAAATTCTGATGTTAATTTTGGAACGTTAGCACGAAATCCTTGACAATTCCCACCAAAATAATTTTCAGTACAAGCAGTGAATGTACAACCCTTGGTCACTGAAATTGAACTCGTTGAATTCCATGTGTCCAAGGAGTTGAATGATTTGTGATGATGTTCATCGAAATCAGAGATTTGTTGATTTTCTTTAATTTCAAATTCGTCCGAGTAGTCACCGGAAAACAGAGTTGCACATGTTCGTTCTACGTCGTTTAATTCTCCAGCAGTATGTGTACAGACCAGGCCGCCGGCGAGGAATATAATTGAAACTTGTAAGAAAATCTTACTTTTTCTGGGATTTAATCCCATTTCAAAAATTTATGGTAAAAATGCACTTCCAAAATTAATCCGTCTTATTTTGACGAAATAATAAATAGAACTGTGGTAGAATTATTGAACGAATTCGTCTTTTATTAGCGATTCTATAATAACCTTTAGGTATTTTCGGATGAAATCTAGAAGACTTTATCTTTTCTCTTAGAATGCAAAAGCCTGTGTTCATTTCAACTGAATTTTTATTTACATTCATCGCCTTTGCACAAACATACAGGGTGTTCCAAGATTAGGTGACATTCTCAAGGCAAAACTGTTTTTGTAGTATTGTGTCAAATTCAAATTCGAGTATGTACAAGAAATATGAAGTTTTGCACTGCGGGAGTTACTCTAGAGGCTCCATTCCTCATTAGCTTAAAAATTTATCAAATGATGGCACGTTCCATTAAAATTACATATAGACATATGTATAAAAAGTATTTTCTTCCTTGCATTATTCCATATACTAAAATGTACCTGAAAAGCAACCCATTCTCTACCGAAAAGTTAAGGCGAAATTTGAACATAAATGCCAATTAGTTTGTTTATGTTTATTTGATTATTTCGAATCAAATGTCTGTTTTATTTAAGATACGCCCTGTCAGTAAACTCAGAGGTATGTTATCAGTTTGAAGTTGCGGATGAAGAGCGATGTAACTTGACATTTGACATCTTCCGGTGAACTTCATCTCAATGATTATTTATGAGACAGTTCGTGATGAAATCAGAGTCACACTAGCTGCAATTTTCATCAGAATGCACCGTAAGATAATTTGAGTCAATTTTAGTCTGAACTAATTAATTCGTAGAATAACACTTGCCCAACGTTCTCATATAAAAACGAGGACGTAGTGGAAATAAATTTAAGTCATTTTATTGTACTCCACAGCAACGGCTTTGACAAAATTTTAGATAGACAGACAAGGTTTTATTCCAGGACGATTTCACTAGTGGTCTTTACATCCGTTTTAAACCAGTAATACATTTCACAGGCAATATTATAGTAGTCGAATTATTATCAATTATAATCAAGCAATTTTAAATGAAAAAAATGGAGGGACGGACTGAGCAATGAGTAATATCAAATAAATCAATTCAACAAATGTTTCAATTGGTTCATAAATAATTAGTAACAATGTTTAATTCAAGAATTTCAATAAAAATTTTCACTTGAGGTCACGGACCACCAGTTACTTTAGGTGATAAGGATTGGGTA
>JAQGCA010003950.1:0-11001 GCA_034698945.1 Protaphorura quadriocellata
TTTTTTGTTAAACTTAATGTTAAATAAAGAAGATAAACTTAACTAACAATTGTGATACTCCATGTAGTACTGTAGTTTCTATTTCTTTCTGGCAACAAGAAACGTATCAGATCTCTTGCTCAAATAGTATTGGGATAGAACTCAACATTATTGCATTCTGTGTATTTAGAATAAATAAATGCGATTGGGCTAATCAATTTGATAACTTTAAAACAATAAAATTTTATACAATAAAACTTACACTGTGTCTGCAATTGTAGTCCAATTTACCAAGTCCTATTTACTTATACAGATATTACACTAATAACAAATTTCTCTTATTTTTGCTTTAGCCGGATAAATATTATAAATGCAAAAAGTTGAACCGAACTTCACAATCATCAAAATGCGAGCAAAAGTTGTTAGATCAGTAATGTCGCTATTACTGAAAATATGTTCTTCATGAATTTCCAGGAAATCACTACATGTCCGGTTCATGCATAATTTAAACTCCAAGTCCTGAATGACCAGCAGAAAGGCGCTAGAATGCATTAAACAAAATAAGTCTCCGTATAGAAATCGTGTACAAAATAATGCGTAGGGTAAACATGGTAAACATGTAAAAGTCTAATAAATACCCTCACATTCGAAAAAGTTGTTCTTACCTTAGTCGTGTGCCAGGAGCATGTAAATTATGGTTAAAAACACTTTGACCTTGTGAAAGTGTAGTATGGATTCGTCAAAATGAGGGAAAATCTGAACCACCAAAGCAGGAAAGCCATCTTCTTCTTTGAAATAGACGGTAAGCCATGATTCGACTCAGAAGGTGACATGTGAATTCTGTCTCGCAAAATTTTTTTTATAAAAAATTGAAAGATCTTGAATTTTTGAATTTAGAAAAAGATGCCAACCAGTCTTAATTTCTTGATTTTTGACAATCAAAAATCAGTCCTAGACATGATCAAAAAATATCTTCGAAATTGCTCAGTTTTAAACAGCTCCTAAAAATCTCGCCATGATATCACGTGATAATGAACAGCAACATGTGAAACATATCTGGGCCCTGCAGAGGTTAATCTTACGGAAACACACAGGGCGGACCAAAAGAATTAGTATCCATACAATTGCAAGGTGATTTTATTGAATTGTTTTAAACATTCAATTTAGAAGAAAATGATTTCGGTGAACTGGTCATTCATCGTAGGACTCCGTAAAATATCCTCAAAACTTAATTTGCGAAACCGGACATGGTGCGAACAAGATGACCCTCAAGAGATAAACAGGAAAAGAACAAAAAATGTATTTGAAATCCATCGAGAAAAACGGTTTATAGAAACACAATTCTGAGGGATATTTTTGCTGGTAAATTGCCGTGCCAAATCCGGAGAGACCCTCCTTAATCTCCACGCGGACGCGGACGACGGTTTTTTTTGGTTCAATAAATCTCTCAGCTCCATCTACGATTTCAAATTAGACCTTTAAGAACAGGGTAAAAATAATGTGTACATTTAAAAATAATAATTTTGATGATCATTTTGCCAAAATTAATTTGAATTATAGAAATTTAGAACTGAGCAACCCGAAAGGTAGATCCAAACTGATACGATTAAGGTCCATAGATTAAGTCCATGAAACTGTCCAGAACAGTAAACGGAAGAAACGTTTAAAGTTGTTACTGAGAATTTTTGAAAAGTCTTGGTACTTTACACGGTGTCTCACAAAGTGTCAGCCCTATTTCTACCGCACCTTAGACTATGATTGAATAATCCTTATGAACCACACTGTACAGGGTTTCCAATATATAAATTCTATAATATCTGCAACATTTTCGTGCATAATTTTAGGTTCCTTGTGCACTTTTGTACTTTTTCGTTTATACATTCAATCTATTTAACTAACAAAAAATGACAACATTAAAAGTAATTGCATATTGAATAAAAATACATGGAAAACTATAATCTCTTTTTTAACCGCGATAGATATGACAGAGTGAAAAAATTAGAAAAATAATACGTAGGACGGAAAACCTTGTGGCGCTGCCACAGCTGCCAAGTCTTTTAATCTGAGCGGACTTCTTTCCTTTACTGGATTTTAATTGAAATTAATTTCAATTAAATATTCTAACACCAAGTATTGATTGCTGGTCCAAAATGCATGTAAATATTCAAAGTTTAAGCTTTTCATCATTTAATTTATTATTTCAAACGTTTCCAAGGTCTCCTGATTTTTTTTTAGATTTTTGAAGAAATTTTGGGCCTTGAGATCAGTTTTGGGGAAAAGTTCATGGCATATATCTCATGCTAACATCTTGTGAACAAAGAGATGGAATTATTATTTGAAATTCTTTAAAAAATTTCAACATTGTACATAGTATGTATTTTCTGACACAGGATTTATTCTCTCACGTTACGTGACAATAATTTTATTACTCAAGGGTGCAGTTACAAAAAAAAATGCAAGTCAAGAAAGAAATTCCTGGTATGGCACAAACACTCATTTCAGTGGAAGAACTAAACATCCTGTCTTCAGAAAAATAAATGGAATAAATGCAGTGGTGACGAATAAATCACCAGGAGAAAAATATGTTTAGCAATTTCTTCCTTTCTCATTTCATTGTGTGTAATTTCACCAACTGAGCAGGAAGAGATCAAGTGATTCTCAGAGTTGAGATTAGTCAGCTAATTATTGAGTTCACGCGTCCGGTTTCGAAATTATTTGGTACAGGGTGGAGCAGAACACGACATTGACGTAATTCTTTTGAAATTGACGTCATTCCACTCACGTCATAAGCTAATTTCATAAAATCTAGTCTGGTATTGTATTTTTATTCGGCATATTTCAATTTTCGACACCTTTGGCTGTTAATTTAAGATGTTGACGAAAGTGCTAATTTGTTCTGGCACACGATGTAGGATTACACTGCCTGGAATATTTATTTGATGTACAGATTTCAGTTTGCGCCCATCAGTCTTCAAAAATTCTATCTCCAGACTGGATGACGAGACTGCACGTCTGGACAAAGTAAAATGATAAGGTGAACTTGGAAGACCTGACGAGTGCTCATTTTTTAAAAGTTGTTTTCCCCGAAATTTTTTAGAAATTTCAGAATATGGACAAATGAATTTCCAGTACAATTTTTTATACATTTTTTACGGAAATATATGCATTTTAATTTATCTATTCTCATTCCAATTTTTTTCAGACGCAATGTATCAGTGCAATGTTAATTCTTAAAATTCATGGCTTTTATTATAAACATGGTGGACCATAAATGGTGATGATTTAATGAGTGCAGAAGTGCCCAAACGATGCTGACTCAATGGTAAGGTCCTTTCGAATAATAAAAGAAGTATTATTAAAGCCATTGGATTTCTTGATGCGTAATTATTTATGAAAGTCGTGAGAAATAAAGGATTTGAAATAAACATCAATGTGTGGAATTAGAAATTAGACACCAAAATTTTGAAAAATAAACAACACATTTCAAGATGAAGTGCACTTTTATTTATTTTATCGAGTGGTGACCACGTGATTGTGTCCTAGACGTTAGTGGTGTCGAATTTAAAAAAAATAGAAATGGTAATATCTGTCAAGCAGAATAAATGATTCGTTTAATTTTTATTAAATATTAGGGAATTGAAGGTACGAGAAAATTTTGATGGAACTCTTTTTTTTTAGAATTTTCTACAAAATCTGTAGACGGAGAGAAATGAAATTAAAATTTTGGACAAAGTATTAAAAAAAAGTCACCTTCAATTTCCACCTGATCTTCACCGCATCCGCCAAATCTAAGGTATTCGTGACTTTCTTCCTATTTCTTTTTTATTTTAGAAATTTCATAGAGCGCTCGAGTATTTTTTTCAACTCGACACAATTTAACTGTTTTGTGTCCCGCGTGTCCATTGAGAAAATAAACAAAGGATTTGGAATTTGAATGTGTTACAGCCATTACAATTGAATGTGACGTTTTCTTCGTAATGTTCTACATATTTTATTATTTCATAGGCTGATTTGAAGTTAAAATATTTTGTTAATTAAGTCATGAGATTCGTTCGTAAACAATGTGTCGGATTTTTTTAGTCCATTCAGTTTCTATCAGTCAGTCAATTTTATAGCCCTGTTAACATAGCACTGTACCCTTCTATTGTCACGAGTACAGGGTCGGCCATAAATTCTAACATATTAGAATATTATAGTTACTTCTCATCCGGACAATTTGGTACTGATCAGTACAGGGTGATTCATTACAATATGACCAAATAATTTTGATTTCCCTCTATTTCCAATTTTTTCTTTGTGTCGACGAAAATGTATTAATCCTTGCATTCCTTGTTAATTTGACATATCATATTTTCCGTGAGGATTGTGAGCTAATTGTTGATAAACCACCGTGTACCTGAAAAGTGGAACCGAAGATTTAATTTTGATGCACTCGTATTCGTTCGTAATGAGATCTATTTCCTGGGACATTTTCCCGTCACACCGCACATGACGTTCTCATAAAACTCTTATCACATTTCACTTCGTAGTCAACTTTGGAGTCTGGAATTAAATCAATTAGATTTTTACAAGGAACATTTTTCACATGTAAAGATAATTCAAATCCGAAAAACCATTTTAAGCCCTTTTTGAGATCCATCTGAGCCATAGATTCGAACTTTTCTTATAATTTGAAGTCATTACTTCGTATGCACAGGGGTTTTCCCACCTTGGCTTCCATAAATCAGTCACGTGCAATAGTGGGGTAGGAAAGTCGGTGACCAGGATAGTGCACGGTGAGGGTTAAATGAAACTGAGTGTACGTAGGTGGTGTGCTGATAGTGGAGTAATGTCGTACATATGTTATTGTTTGCCTGATTGATTTGAAGTTAAAATATTTTGTTAATTAAGTCATGAGATTCGTTCGTAAACAATGTATCGGATTTTTTGGCCCAGTCAGTTTCTATCAGTCAGTCAATTTTATAGCCCTGTTAGCATAGCACTTTACCATTCTAATGTCATGAGTACAGGGTCGCCCATAAACTCCAACATATTAGAAACGCAGCCCCTCAGGTATTTTTTTATAGTAATAAACTTTCCGCATACTGGCGTACCTTTTTGAATGAATGGAGTGCGAATGATGTGAGGCATATTTATGGTGATGCAGATTTGCAGCGTTGATTAAAAAGAAATAAATTACAGTGGTTAGAAAATTGTGTGGTGTGAGAGCGTATGAAGGAAGAAGGTACAGGGTGGTTCATTACATTATGACCAAATAATTTTGAATCCTCTCTATTTCTTTTTTAATCGCAGTGTCTGAGATTATGTGTTAATCCTTGCATTCCTTGTACATTGTACATATCATATTTTCCATGAGGATTGTGAGGAAATTGTTCATCAACCACCCTCTGCCAGAAATGTGCAACCGAACCTTTAATTATGATGTAGTGTTCGTATTCGTAACGAGATCTATTTCCTCTGACCTCTTTCCGTGACACCGCACATGACGTTCTCCTAGAATTCTTGTCACATTTCACTTCGTAGTTCCTTTTGGTGTCTCGAATTAAATAAATTACATTTTCACAAGAAACATTCTTCACGTGTAAATATAATACGAAATTCCAAGATAAAAAATTTAAAACACATGTTCATTCTACAGAAGTAGGAAAGAATGAGAAGCGGTTCAGAAAAATCTGGGTTTAGCTTCATAAATAGTTGGCTAAGATTTATGAAAAATTGGGGACAAAACTGGCCACTGGACTATTTTCTAAGTAAAAACTGGGACATTATTCTAGAATTTCAAAATAAAATTGTTGAACTGGAAAATTTGTCCAAAATCATGAGAAATTCGTGTCACAATTGCAATATATTTATAAAATTCCAAAATAAAATGCTAGAACTGGATAATTCGATGAAAATCAAGAAAGAATGGTAACTAGTTTGGTTTGATAGAAGAAAACTAATGAACTTTAGCCAGAAGAAATATGATATGGGCGTGGCCCAAAATGAAAAACAATGGAATTCGAATCTGAAAATTGAACTGACTGAAATTATAGAAAGTTGAGGTCTTGAATATTGTGGGCATAATGAATTGACTGAATAATTGCAAATTTTGACCTTCCCGGATCAAATTGTAGATATACTGGAAGGTTTTATAAAATATGAAGAAAAATTTCAAAGGGGCCGGTTAGTGAATGATTGCGTAAGGAGATCATTACCAGTTTTGAGGTTTTTTTTACCCCACCCTGAGTCCAAAGTCCATAAAAACTGGCTATGTTTTTTTTTTGAAACATGAATTCTAGAACTTGAAATTCGGAAAAAATTAGGGGAATTCATTGTTCGGTGGAGACATAGAAATACCGGAAATACTGTCGCACCCTGTACTAAAACTTAACTCTAGAAGCCATACACGTGTGAATTTGAAGAAGATTGAGAGAATCAAATGAGTGAATTGTTATGAACGACCCTGTATTCTTTTTATTTGTTGACTAGATAGTATTACGGAATCTTGATTTGATTCTTTCCCGTCCCGACAGATCGAACTCCAATTTATCTATTTTCGAATTTAATTTTATTCAACTTTACGCAATTTTCCATGTCTTAATGCCTATGTTCTGTGTCTATCCAATCCAATTGACTTAAGACCTTTCATTCAAAGACAGGAACAACAAAATTACAAATCAAATCAAATTAGTACTAAAGTTTTCACTCTTAAATTTGGGAGATTTCAGTTCACGTTTTCCTGATTTTCATAGGAATAAAGACTTTGAATGATTGAACAAAATAATTATGATCCCATTGACAAATATGGAACGGAAAATTAATTTTGTGGACGGATATGCCGCGCCGCCTTAATTTTCCACACTTCCTCACGTTGTCCCATATAAATTAGGTGTAAAACACTCAATGCTGGTCCGGTCCAGACATCGTACTTGTAAGTATATTTACAGAAAGTATGCTCATAATTATGGTTTCAAAATCTGGCATTGGATTTCGGATTTTTCACTCACGAATTTTGCCCATGGTTTTGAGTTTTCATGGGATTGGGTTTGGGTAGTTTATTTACCTACTTTATTTTGAAATTCAAATACCCTCGCAAAGCCAAAGTAGTGAGCGGAGACGATTTAAAAGCCCAAACTCTGATCAAAATCACTTGAAAACCCAAATACCAAGGCAAAAACATATCTAAATAATTCATGAAGACGGAAGAACGTGAACAAAATACTAAAGAGCACCCATAAACCAAATGAATACCCATAAAAGCCCTAAACAAAATTGACAAAAAAAGTGAAGTCTGAATAACATAAGCCAATTACCCTTGAAGACCCAAAATTCTAATCTAAAACACATAGAAACCCACGAAGACCCAAAAACCATGAAAACGGCAAATACTTCTTTCAAAATATGAAAAAGAGTATGAAAACTCATACTGTTTATCTGGAATACCCAGGAAAGACGAAGCACTGACCCTGAATTGTATGACGAGCGCCATTTACTGATTTTTGGGACCAATTTTGACATTTTGTATTCCTTTTGTATTGTTTGCAGTCCAATTCACGTGAAAGCGAAAGCCGTGTGGTTGTGAGTGGTCCCTGAACCCCGAAAGGTGTTCAAGCGTCCATTCCAACTGAATTCGTGATTGACACGAGAGAAGCTGGGTTGGGAAAAGTCTAAGTCCAAGTCCTGGTTCGTCTCAATCACTCCATTCCATGCAAATTTTGTCTTTCTTCCAAATTGTTGATGGAATATTCTATTTGATTTGATTTGATTCCAGGGTCCAGACAACACTCCGAGGAAAGTCAAAGTCCAAGATGGTCGTGATGGGACGTTTAGATCGACGTATGTCCCTGATAACTGTTGGAAGTACGAACTGCATGTGTGTCTGATATGGCATGGCCGTCACGAAGACCCTCACTCTCCTTTCTTTGTTCATCCTCATTCCACCGGCAGTGTAAGCACAAAATAGTGAGATATACATTTTCATGTTGAGAATTTAATACGCCATGTCTTAATTCCATGACGTGTAACTATGAAACACCCTGTACATTGAAATTCGAAGACGAGTTTAGTTTAAGGATCCTGAAATATTTTATTTGAATTGTAGACTGAGAAATGTCTTATTACGGAAGGACGGAAACAGAATTTGAGGACTGGGGAAGAACGTTGTTTCAGGGTGAATGCGGAGAATGCTGCGAATGGTGCTGTTACTTGTCGGAACGCTCATCTACCGGGACGGGAGGTAACACTTCATTATTGATAACAGTTTACACTGGTATAAAGACAAGGCCAAACAAACGTTCCTACTACAGGTTGACACATTAGGCGGGTTTACCCTATAGAAATGAAGTACTTTTATTCTCCGCTATATGTCCGAAATATGTTTTCAAAAAAGTTTCTCAGGTCTCTCAAGTGAAAGTTGAAAATCGTGGGTTCAAATCACGCCAAATTTTTCGTTCTTCATTTAGTCGCGTCAGTGTTGACAGGTGTCCACTAGATGCATTATAGAATATTTCGAGGAAATTCAAGCTAATTGTTTCTGTTAAGATTTCGATTTTCCTTAAGTTCTTTAAGCAGACTGTTTCCTAGCGCCCAGGGTTGTATTAGAAGTTTTACGGTAGGTAGGTCTGTCGCATGCATTAGTGAAGAAATCGTCGACATCACCTGACGACATTACTAGCATGGAGTCAAACGTTTATATACTGGAATTAACCATTATGTTAGAAACTAGGGCTTCGATTCTGTAAACGAACGTTTTCATCCGGCTTCTAATTGAAGACAACATTTTGCTCCGACCCGACTGACGTAAAACTTTATGTTTTTATACATACTGTAGTACGGATAGAATCAAAAAGTTCCTATAATTAGAACATTTATCGAATTCCAAATTAATGTCCTGAAATTTTTTGTCTCTCAGAATTATACCGTAAATGGCCGCTTCCCCGCTTACATACACTCTGGCTCGAATTTTCTCAAAACTGTGACTGTGACGCCCTAGAGACCGATATACAGACAATCCTTCATCTCAATGATTCGTGACGTCTTTGGACCAAGCTGATGTAGAATACGTAGAAGAAATGAAGATACACGAGAGGTCGTATCCTAGTTTTCAAATTTCCTATTGTATGTGAATGTGACGCAAGGATTCAACATTCTACACAATGATAATCTCGATATTGCTAAGCTAGTGTTAGTTTTAGCTGCGCGAAATAAGTTATGAACCAAACTGTACGTGCATACTCCACAATTGAAAGCTGAAATGGAGTCCGCAACTTCAATTGGTGGCGAAAAAGTATTCTAAAATTAGTTATACGATCATTTTATTTAGACAGCCTTACAAAGTCGGAAAATCTTATTTAGTTTGCTTCTCGAAAGACGAAACTCTTTGGACATAAGAATTCTGTCTTTTCGGTAGTGCCCACTGATTTGAAATAGATTTAATGAGTCTGAAGACGCTCAAATTTTCCCCAACAAGCCAGCGGTTAACGCTGGCTTGTTCCAGCCGCAGCGTGGTAAAGAGTAGTGTCCCCTGATTAAAAAAATGTCCGAATGACATTACAGTGGCCTTAATTTCTTATGACGTGTATACCAATGATGTGATTAACTACCTATGGTCGGATTATTTCGTGACATTAATATGGATGCGCCCGTTCTATGAATGTGCTCATTCTATATCTCAGAACTGGGGTTCCTAGGGTCCAAGAAATACTCCGACTTTCAACGAGTTCAATCGGACATATTATATGGGTCTATTCGATCGGTGCCATGCGTGTAGATTTGAAAACGCATTGACTGGAAATTATAACCTGAAGAACGACGTTATTTTCTAAACCAAATTCTTGTGATGTGAGTTTCCAAGACCGAAGTAAGTTAATTCAATTATAAGATCCACAATTAATGCCATTGGCTTGGAGACACCTTCAATTCATTCCTTGGGCTAATGAGTCCTGCATATCGATTTGGATCTTTTCATCTGGTAGATGGCTATTGTGCTTCTATCATGCCATCGCAAAGGGTTCCATTAATTAAAGGGTAACTTTCTAAGGGTGAGCCGATACGGCTTCACTAATTATTATATGGTGTGATTGACGAGCATTGGGGATTATCCGGGGCGAACGGGGTTGCGGATAATAATCAAATCGTGATCTTGATTGAGGTTATCTATGCCAGAATGGACTGATTGTAGCTTATCATAAATCAGTATTTATAGTATGGTCATTGAATGAGATTGCGGAATGTGATAAGATCAACATCCTATGAATGACCTAAATAGTAATAAGGTATTCGCATACAATGCGTAATAGTATATTGTAGTACTTTAAGTAATAGTACGCCAACATTTCCTACCAACAAGAAAACTTGGTTCCTAAGTAAATATATAATTTTACAAAAAAATTAAATCAAATTGTATTGAATACATAGGAATATGTTGGCAATAAAATGAAAACAGAAGTGACATAGGTCAGAAATGAAGTGTAATAACATTATGCAACATCAAGCAAAAAAAATTTACTTGTACGTACGTACGTACGTATATACTTACATGCTATACATAGGTACTGAAAGTTGAGTAGAGATGAAAAAAAAATCTCTGAACTGGAACTTGAAGACTGATAAACTCGAACATGTTGCAGGGCACTTAATGCAATCAAGAATCACGGTGGAGTCAAGTATAGCAGGTAATGGTAAATGAGCATGAATTATCCTCATCGTCAAAATATAGTTCCCAATCAAAAGGCGTTACTCCAAGGCATGGGTAGTAAGGGATATTTCGATGAAAAGAGCAGCAAGCCAAACATAACTATTCCAGAATGGTTGGGCGTTTGCGGATGATAAATTCGAGTTTTGTGAATTCATGGACGAGAAAACTTTTGTACCCAGGCGGAAGCGCATCGTCAATGGCCGGGGTCGGGCGAGATTGGTAACAAAGGGTGCAAAGTAGGTTGGGTTGAGCTAACTTAACCCGCAAGAGGTCATCAAAGGTCAAATCCGGAGGAAATACACGTGGGTTAATGGGTGGGGCTTGGTGAGGCCAGAGGCTGTTTT
>JAQGCA010003951.1:0-11001 GCA_034698945.1 Protaphorura quadriocellata
CGAAAGAGGTACCCGAGGTGTAACCCTCCGATTTTGGAGGGTTACTCCATGGAACTTTTCGCCAAAACTGATCTCAAAACCAAATACTTTTTCAAAAATCAAACAAAATTTCTAGAAAACCTTTGAAATATTTTTAATAATAAATTAGAATAGAAAAAACCTCATGACTTTGCATATTTGAGTGTATTTTCTTGATTTATTATTCCAAACATTTAAAGAGTTTTCTGATAAATTATTTTCTTTCGAATTTTGAAAAAAAAAATTTGGTCATGGGATTAGGTTCGGAACAAAACAGATTCTGGCAAAATCGGTTAGTTACGCCTCGGGTACCTCCCTCGTTAGTAACGTTTGATTATTAGTATTTTTAGTGTATACACATACGGCATACTGCGTGCTGTGCTGGTGCACTCCTGTATCCGGCGAATCTAATCTCTGAGTCTTCCATTTCTAAGTATTTTTTAGTGCAACTTCACTTTATTTTAGTGTATGAAGTAGTTTAAATAGTGGCAATTCGAATGATGAATAGTGCCAGTTGCAGTTAGTGTAAGAAATAGTACATTTTAGTGGCACAATGTAGTATAAATAGTGGCAAGTTAAATAGGAAGGGTTCCAATTCGGGAGAGAATCAACGGTAAACTTCCAGTCAAATTCTCTTCCCAACTGCTCATTTCAACTGATTCAGAAGCACCTCAATCCAAACGGTAAGTGCTTCTTGTAGATTTTTGTCAATACCTTGTATAGAAACACACTTTGAAGCTTTCTGTGTCATATTAGAGCCTCAAGTACGAATCCCATAGCAAAATTCCCATTTTTAGTCACACGAATACCAGATCAGATAATCCAAAATATTTCCTTCTAATCAAGTCAAATTCTATAAATGATCTGTTTTCCGCCTATGTATCCAATATCTGATTATAAATTCAAAAAAGGTGGAAACATACACCTCATTTGACAAATAATGTGTGATATCAAAGTTCTACATTGCACAAGTCAGAATTACATAACCCATAGTATAACCTACCCCCGTTGTTTTTTTATAAATTGTCATTGAATCTGTTGTAAAATTGTGAGTTGTCTTTTCCATTTCAGTCAAAATTTTGATTTCTCCAATGGGTTCACTGGTCAACCGCTGGGCTGTCGCTTTCTTTGTCCTTTGTCTTTGGATGGCATTGACAACCCCTATTTTCGGACGGACATTTACGAAGACAGTCCAAGATGATCCTTTCATTTTGTCTTCCCATGGTCATGATGAAGCTGATCTGTACATCGTTCACTACCAAAACGTCCATGAAGAATGGACAGTCAAAGATGGATCTATTATTTCCTCGATCAGCTCACATTGTCTCCACGGAAAAGAAATTGGATATAGGTCGGTCCCTGCTGAAAAGTTTGATGGGAGCGACATTCAAAAGTGGATAATCGACGAGTTCAATCCGAAGAAGATAACCATAAAGAACAAAGGTTCGGGGAAATGTTTGGGGTACGTGACGAGAAAGGGCCAAGATGCCAAATCCGGTGATCCATGGCAACAGCTTTGGCTGAAAAGTTGTGACGAGAAAGACTTCATTAAATATTGGTATTGAGTGTCACCCAAATACAACTGTCTCGGACAGCATTACGATACCTGGAAAAATGACAAATAAGTTAAAACATTCGCTTTCAAAAATTATCCGCTCGAAAATTTTAAACACTTCAATAATTAACGTTAATTTTATCCAATAATATACTAAATGAAAATTATTATGCTTAAATTTGACCTAACCAGTGTGGGTCTTAAATTCGACTAATTTTTTTAAATAAATTATTAGAAATTAAGTGCAATCTACATTCATTCTTTTTTCTACTTTTACCCGCTTCTTTATATTAATGTCTGCGATGTCAATTGATTTTGTCATTTGTGTTGAATGAGGAGTGAGAAAAATATTTAATGGAGTAGAATTATTGTCCATCCAATTATGGGCAAGCTGGACAAAATATTACAAAAACTAGATCCACGAATTTCTCTAACTTTGTGTTATTGTGTTACTTCAAGTGGCACAAAAAGTGTTACGCTTCATTTTTACCATTTGTTAGTTCACAACAGCCATTTAGAAAATAATGAATGATTCTTGTACCTATACTCGCATTTCCCCAATGTGGAGGTTATAAAAGTTTTGATAAAATAATTTTCAGTGTCAGGAAAACGCCCGTTTCAATTAAAAATGAATGCAATTTGTATCGGCCACGTTCTTTCCTTTCGCTTCAATATTTTTATTAAGCCCCGAACAAGAGGAAGGATTCAAGAAGCATTCCATTATTCCAAATGTTAGTAGTGCACTCTACACATAGGGAAAATGTGGAGATGTATTTTATGCTCTTCACTTAATCCTCCAAAATACCCGTGTACTCGTAGGTGTGTATGTACCATCCCTTCAAGGAATTATACGAATCACCTGTTTTAAAATCTGTTAGGGTAAGGTGGGCTAGTGCGCCCACTTTTTCGACGCGTGACTATGACTCAAAATGTTGGATTGAACAGGAAAGAGCAGTCTTCACCATTTCTACACAGAGCCAAAAGAATTTGTCAAAGCCAAGACTACTTTATAGACTTCCAACCAAATTCTCTATAGGAGAGTTTTAACTCACGTCGTGGTAGGTAGATGGCGCCAGCGTGTGGCTGGTACTTCCGAGCTCAACCCTTTGAGCACACGCACAGCACACACAGCTTTCGAACGTAATACGTGTGTTGAGTGTTGAATTTGAATACCCTAATTCTTTCAAAAAGTATTTCTATTTTTAAATCATAATACTGATCACGCACATTTACATAAAAACCACTGTTTTCCATACAAGTTAATATTCCAAAGGCGCAATGACAAACTATAAGTGAAATCGCCAGGTCAGAAAAAAGAGTTAGGGTGGGGGTCAACCCGTTGAGTTGAGACTTGTTGCATTCGATAGTACTCAGGAAGGTTGGCTAAAAATAATTTTTTCAAACTTTTTGCCCCGCCCCTTTTTGAGGTGGGAGGAGCCAAACTTGTAAAATTTGACCTCCTGTACACCTCTTTTGTGGGTAAGTTTATTGACTGATCGACTTCAAAAGTTTTTTTTCGCAAAAATAATTTTGGTCACTGCTAGTGGTCATAAAAAGTCATCATTATTAGAAACCTCCTAGAAACCCTGGCCTGAGGCCAGGAGGCCAGAATTTGTATAGGAGGTTTCTACCACCTTGACCCCAACCCTACCTCTTCTATCTGACCTGGCGATTTCACTTATAGTTTCTCAATGTCTTTATCAGGAAATTACAGTGCTCGTAGTTACTGCGCTGTAATTCAGTGTTCACAAAACTAAAATTGAGGGGTGCGAATTGTGCAAATTTTATGGAATTTTGAATTAAAAAATGCTGCCCTGCACTGCACCATACCAATTTACTGGAGCAACAAGTTCAACGTTCACATTAGAATAGTCGTTTGGGTCACCCGGTGTACCATGTTTTACGAAAGCCGAGCCCCGAGAATGGATTCTAGGAAAAAAATTGCGAATTACAAATTACAAAGAGGTTAAATGTGAAAGTGGGGGGGGGGGGTTGAATAAAGTGGAACAAGAATAATCAATTTTGTGAGATGCGAACGTAAATTCCAAAAGTATAACTTAAGAAACTATAAAAAGGAAGAAAATGCACGTTCATATCCCTGGGGAAGTAGAATGAGAATCGAAAAAAATTCGACTCGAAATTACGATACTGATTTTTTTAGGGTTCCAATTCCGCAGGCGCCGATACTTCAATATTTGAATTACGTATCCGACTATCGACTATTACGAATTTCCATATTCGGATTGTAATTCCAATTAACGTGAATGAAACCGATTATTTTCGTTCAATATCCAACTACCATACCAGTGCGGACGCAAAACTAAACAAAATCAAGTTTATTCTATTTTATTTACGTTAATCGGAATTGGAATCTGAATCCGAATGGAAATTCTAAATAGTCGTAGGCCTAATATTGAAATAATCAGAATCACAACTTGAGTCTAATCCTTTCGATTCCGTTTTTACTTCGCCTGGGTTCCAAAGGCGCGTTTTCTTTGCACAATTATTGATTTCGTGTCCCCACTCACAAAATTGATGATTTTTATTATTCTTGTTCTAATTTTACTCAAACCAGAAAACGTTACCGGTACCACCAACCCCGCTTTCACTTATAAGACTTGACATTCTTTTAATTTACTTACCTCTGGTAGAATACATTCCCGGCACTGCTTCTCTGATATTAGGAGCCATAAGTGACTCAAACGGAGTCTTCTAATGCTGTTCTCGGTGCTCAATTTAGAGTGTTCAATTTTTTGAATTTTGAAATAGAAACAAGTCGACTGAATTGAACATAATATTTTGAGTAATGAAAGAACAGAAACGACTGCGTTGAGGACGAACGCTCTCAATAAGTACCAGCCAAGGCGGAGCTTAGGGAAAGTCACATGGCCTGTACAAAGCGCGCGAGAAACTCCTATATTTCTTCCAAAATGAATCATTTGTGTTTGAGTTCAAGAAAAGTGCAACACTGGACACGTTCCCCGTCATTCCTTGGAATCCAACTGTTATTAAAATCTAAAAAAAAATTGTTTTTGGAATATTCTGAAGATAATGATCAAAATACTTCACTTCAGCTGCAAGTAAAAGATAAAAAAATTACCGCTCGTTACACTCCGTTTTTGCCAAATGATGGCTTATAGTTATAATATATTTATACGGGGGAAAAAGCCACCCACCCTGCATTACAAGTTACTACGATAGAATCGTGAATGGTGTATGCCAGGAAAATTCTTGAAATCTATTCACTGATTTCGTTGGCTCAGGACGCCTGTAATTTCAGTTTTAAAGAACTGGCTTGAAACTCACCAAACGATCGAAATAGATAGATTAATAATTTAAATGAGCATTTAGCTGGAGTTTTGAAGGACATATAAAAACAGAATTCTCTGAGTTAAAATTACTTCCCTGATGAAACTTAAATCCAAATAAATTTACTCTGCATTTGTGAAATGTATGTCATCTCACTTCGATATTGATTTGGCCATGAATTATATTGTTTGACGTCTTGCGGGGTGAAAGAATATACTACAATTAACGGAATGGATCAGGTGTCATACTTTATTTTTAATTCTCAGTGGAGGAAGAAATAAAAAAATATCAGACTTTTCCAAAATTGTCCAAACGACCGTTTTGAATAACAACTTTGTGCATTCTTTATTATTTGGTGCTCTCACTACCTTCAGATGCGACTTGACAGATGCACAATTAAATCATTCCTTGGAGTTCCAAATCGGGACAAAATCAACAGTAAACTTTCAGTCAAATCTTTGTGTCAATTGCTCATTTCAACTGATTCAGAAGATTTACCTCTATCCAAACCGTAAGTGTTTATTTCATATTCATCTCCGCATATCAATGCCTTGAATATAAAAAATACTTTGATGCAATCCGTCATTGCATAACCTGAAAAACGAAGATACCAAAATTCCCATTTCTAAGCTCACGGGTACCACATCCGAATTTATCCCGCATTTCCTTCTGATCAGATCAAATCTAACACCTGATCTGCTCTCCGGTTATGTATCAGATGTCTGATTAAAAATTCAAATTTTTTCGACCAACTTAAGATGAATTCTCAGTAGTAAGGGGTTCCCATTTAGTATTATGTTGTGACCGGGATCGATTCCCCGTACCTAGTATGTCTCGGCTCGAGTTTGTGCGTATATTCTGTGAGGTGGTTTTCACTTTTGATAATGGTATCCGAAAAGGTTTTTCCTATACGTTCGGTAGGACACCAATAAAGCAGGAAAGTCAAGTAGCACGGGTTTGCGCAGTCATGGTTGTAAGCAACAGTAAGAAACAGGTCCTTTGGTTATTTCAATGTGAATATAATTTTTGAGAATCTAGTCCTTCCGGGAATCCATCAAGCCGGAAACAGCCGCCATAATTGTTTCAAAATTTTGAAGTATTTCTTCTCAGATAAAATGTTTTCGCTCAAATCCGGAAAATCTGTTCCACAAATACGTCCTTTTGCTCTACATGAACCAAACATCACGTGGCACCGAACGGAGACCATAAAACCCATGTACACCTGTCACAGCACGCGAGGTCACTTTGGCTTGACTTCAGAACTATCTGACCCAAACAACTTTTCAAATATTCACATTAACATTCAGAGAAAGCCCACGACTTTTTCAAGTAGAATCCACTCCATTTCAACTATGTTGTCCATATGAAACTTCGGGCTCCTCGTGCACGGAATATCCTGCCTACCTTATAAATATTCTAGTTTGGTACATAAAGTGTTCTAGAGACAAAGCACGCCCGTCATTATGTTTGTTCAAATATTCACATTTTTACTTTGCAAATCGGTTTTAGTATGCATTATTCATCAGTTCCTTCCCACAAGTCAACATTGAGATGACTAGGTGCGCCAATAAACAGTATCGGTGATACCAAGTAGGTACATGTAAGCCACCGCAGTAGACAATATGAATATGAGATAATTGGAAAGAAATATTGCAGAGAATCTCTGAACAAGTTGAAGTGTCAAGTTCCACATCTCATGCCAGCTCCATCCACCAGGTCTATAGTTCACCAAGGGGAAAGTGAGGACGGACGCGCGGAAGTCGAGAGGCCAGGCAATGCAAAATAGATGGCGCGGACACTTGAGAAAAGCAAAACTCGAAAAACGTTATTTAGATTACGATTTCTCTTAAACAAAAATTGTGTAATATAATCTTGAAGTCATCATTCGACAAAAACTTCACCTTACCATAAATTCAAAACAAAACAAACGAACAAAGTAATAAGTTTTCTCAATCCTGGAAAAATAAGATGAAAATTATTTACATAGCTATTTGGCACGAATAAATATTCCCGACTGACATAAAGGTAATTGCGGGTGAGTTCGGAATTCTCTTTGGCTGATTGTCTTTCGCACCAGTACATGTACCTTCATCATCAGACTCATCAATATTTTAATCGTATATCACTGTAACTTTCGAACAACCGCACGAAGGACGAGCAGTCCGTGTAAATTCTGAATTTTAGCTTATATTCTATTCTTGAATTTTTGACATTTAGAGGATCTTGATTCTCTAAAATGAAAGGCGTCTCATACTTTTGACCGCAAATATGTTATAGCTTCAAAACGAAATATTGTTCAAGGAGTATTCATTTTATTTTTAATTGACTTCATCTCTTGAACAACGTCAATACGGCCGACCTGGTGGAGTGAACAAATTTTGTTCGAGGCATAGGACTACTTGAACAATCAATCAAAATCTGATCTCAATCGGGAATCCTATCCAGATTTAACTTGTCGTAGTACAAGACTACGCTAGTGCTTGTTTAAATATTAATATTATTCTGAGGAAACATGTATTTATTATTTATTTAAATTTTTACGGAGTATGGAACACTCCTACTTCCATTTCTCTATCAGTCACATTTCAATTGCCAACGCGATAAACTGTAAATACCACTAGTCCTCACCGCTCCTATCAATTGGAGTAATTCTTCACAGAATTCCTGCATTTTGTCACAAATTGAGGAACAATTGCGAATGAACTTTGTGCTTGGATAGAGTTTGACTTTAATCAGAAATAACAAGTGTGTGATTTACAGACTTACAGACTTGACAATGTGGATACCCGAGATATATTTGATTTTGTGCATCAGTCAGATAACTTGCAATGGTGAACCCATAAACTACAGTGAACAGCCTTTGGATTTCAACAAGTACATTGAACCCAGTGAGAACAGTTCGACACACATATTAATGCACACACCCATTGATTTGGTTCATATTAGCCAGCCCGTTGTCATCGTCCGTATTTCGGACATGTATTATAGTTCCGATAATGCATTGAGTGATTTTAAAGACCCATTTTTTAGTTACGTCGCTTTTGCTATGGGTCATGTAAAACAACTTTGTGTGACACTTACATGGTTATTTCGGGACTCAGTAATAGATTTAAGCTTGGCATATCGTTATGCATCTGCACACTGGAAAAAACGTATTGAAGAAGAGCATGTGAACGCGCTTGTGCTATACTATTGGAACGTTTATATACAAATGATTTATCCTTCCGACGGTGTTAGAATTGCCAATCTGGCTGAAATTATGACAGAAGTTATGAGATATGATGACAAGAATCTGTTTGCGGATTATCTGGCTCCGCCAGTATTTCTATACACCTTCTCAGAAAGAACGGATAACTACCAAGTCCAACTGTTGTCTTCGTTCAAGTGCAGATTTGTGTCCAGGATACGGGAATACAATCGTAGTATATCTAGACACGAAATGGATAATTGGTACAAAAATACTATCGAATCCTCTTGTTCAAATATTGCGTTTGTCATTGAAGGGTTCGATGAAATAAGGTCGGCCAGTCAAGATATAGAAGCACCTTACAGATGCCGTTCTTCATTCTCAGATTTTATTGTAAATGTTCTGACAGAGAACGTCTCCGTTTTCATGGGTCTCACTATGATTTCGTATGTCGCTGGCGCCTTCTCGAACTCCACCATTTGCTATCGAAGTCGTGAGATCAACGATCACTTGAAACCTACGAGTTCAAAGTCCGACTATATTATTACAATCTACAATGTCCCAAGAACCAAGGCATTCTCTGACGACACCTTTACATATCCATCTTTTGACTCATTCTTCGCCACTCATACCATGGACTAAAATTTCATTACGTGTGGAGAATATCAAACCGAACTCTCATTTTATAGTTACTTTGTCGCTTTTGAAATGAATCTTTGGATTGGACTCATCGTCACGTGGTCAGTTTGTTACGGAGTTTTGCATTACATCTCAAGATTTAAAAATTGTCAGGAGAGTATTGGTTTTATTCTACTCTCGTTCTTAATGGAGCAAAGTCCATCGTTCACCAAATTCTTTCAAAAATTACCATTCTACTCTTGTGTGTTCGGACCAATTTATTTGATGTGTATTGTTTTGACAAATGCGTACAAAGGAATTGCCGTCACTCATCTCACATCACCCACCCCATCTCACGGACTCAGGACATTTGATGATGTTTTTGAAGAGAACTATTCAATTTTTCCAGCAATATCAGTGAATTACCGCATGGAGTTTTACACCCTCTGCTCATTAATCCGAAGTGGAAAAGTGAAAGTCGAAGAAGAGTTATTTCCTTACTACATTGCTAGTATGTCTGAATTCACAATTGCGTCCTTCTGGCAATACGAAATTCTGGAAGCTGCTTTTCATCGTCGTAAGGAAGCAAGACTTCCTGTTGACGACGAATATGTTCGAAGGCTGAACATGTATGAGTACTTTTTAAGTTCTGGACTTCGGGTCTTTAAGTGCGTTTCTTACGATGACTATAGCTCTTTCTTGAACGAAACGAAAGTTTTCGAAATCCAGGGATTGGAAATATTAAAATGTGATAAGTCAGTTTATGCGGACACGGATGAGAGATTGGACATATTCCTTCAGGACCTTAGAGGGAAAACTGACAGAAATATATACAAAGGCCAGACCAGAATTCTCCCCACAATTTTAGGTTTACAGACGATTATATATGGCCGAGAGCAAGAGCTTGTAAATCGGCGGAGGCAGATCTTTCAACACTCAGGTGCCTATGAATTCTGGAGTGAAATTATCAAATCAATCACAAAAAGAAAATTGGGACTTAATTACTACAAAGAAATAATAGAGAAGAAGGTGGAAAGTCAACTCACAACAAATCTTCGTCTCGTATTTTTAGTTTACTTAGGCTGTGTTACATTGTGTATCTCAAGTTTGGCTGCCGAATGCTATTTAATAATTTTTACAAGCTGTCTAGACTTTTGTCGGTATCTTTACGCAAAGATGTGCGGAGTAATTCTCACAATTTACCAGAAACTTGTATCATGGTTTTTTTTATGTTCAGAGTTTTGTCACCGCATGATAACATTCTGAAATCCAAACTCACGATGATATATCCCACTAACAAAGGTTAAGTTACATTATCTGTTTCTGTGGATAAAAATCAAAGTAGGACTAAGATTTAATTCACTCAGCGGATTGCTGTAACGTGTAATGTTAGACATTATTAATAAGATAGTCACTACAATAATCTTCGTATAAGAAATTAGTGGCACAATTCATGTGTCTTCGTTATCAATATTTGGTACGTCTATTTTTAGTCATTTAGACCTCTTCAGTTTAAATTTGCACATTATCGGCGTTACGAATTCTTGGTTCGGGGGATCTGTTTGCATTGATATCAATCAATTCGCTAAGGAAGTCACTCTAGTGGTCTGATTGACCCAGACACTGAAGCCAAGATCTGTGAGGAACAAGTATGGTGTAAACAAACCTAGAAATAAGAAGAATTAGGAAGCAGGACGACCAGGAATTGAACCCGGGACCTGATGGATTAAGCCTGGCACTCACCGCGCTCGACTTTACTGACTGGGATGTGATTTTAGTAAGATCGGATTATTCTTATATAGAAATGATTGTGTAAATATTTGAATTAATACTTGATAAGAGTAGTTTTTCATCCAAAATTCCGAGAAGTCTGGTGAATAGTAGAACACTCTAATAATTAATGTCGATATAGTGTATAATACTCCTGCTAACGCGGAACCTATTCTGTGGGCGGCACACTATCAAATTTCTAATTAGTAACCACTTACGTCTAAAACTATTGTCTTAATTGCAAATACAATTAGGCGAATTGAATTGAATTGAACATTAAATACCAAAACTGCAGCAACCAACTTACTATTCAACTACTATTCTCTACTGCGAGATATACAACACAACAACAAATAATAAATCCACGGAGGATACACCGAGGTCTTTGGATATACGGAGTGCTCTATCTTACCTCTCGAAAATAAAATTGTGTTTTTTACTCTTTCTAAACCATGCGGTTACTAGGCCATTTTAACACAGGATTTCCCATATGGATATTTAACATTGGATGAAAACTGCCAACCAGATGGGACTTTGTAATACA
>JAQGCA010003952.1:0-11000 GCA_034698945.1 Protaphorura quadriocellata
ATGACCTATGACCTCCTATATAGTTTAGTGACCAACCACCCTTGATTACCAATTACCACTAATTAAGGAGAATGAATGGACACTTAGGATTACATGTTCATCATTATCTAATGTGTGGTAAAATCAATAGTCCAAATATTCTCGTTCTTCTCAAATCATTCGTATAGTAACCATGAATATAAACTGTGGAATCCATGGTACTAGAACCAAGACAGTGCAGTAGTATGGGGTTCCGATTTGTTACTTGTTAGGATATGGTTCGATTCATGGGCCCTGGAATTTCTTAGCCCGACTTTTTTGGAAATCTCATGTCACTAAATGCCACTAAATGCCAGTACTAAATGCCAGGTGGTAAAACGTAGTGGGTCGTTCACTAATTATGTCGTGCAACCATGTATTCTGCGGATGATATTTGTATACTTACGACTTCTATTTATGCTCTAATAATACCTTGCCTGAAATTTGATCGGTGTATGCAGCTAATCATAAATTGGAATTTAACCCAGCTAAAAGTCAGTATCAATATTACTTACCAAAGTTTCTAGTATTCATAAGTCTTAACATTGTTAGATGCTTGGGGTACCAGAATGATCTACATAAGAGCTAATATGATACAGCGTAGATTCTATTACATCCATTGACGTTAAGAAATATTTGTTTAAAACTTACTTTAGCTCGATTTACTGTATATGCTTCTGGTCCAATTCTAAATCCCTTAGAAATAGTGCAAAGGTACAATAACGCATGTCAAAGGATATGTGGTTATAATAGACGATGTAGTGCGACGAGTATGTTCCAAGAGTTGGAGTTAAAATCATTCAGTGAAGTGTTACAATCAGCAGTGCAATCATTGGAAAAACGCCTATGTACGTTAAATAATCCATTGACTATGGGAATCTACTTCTGTAATTGTCACAAGTTGTCCAAACTGGAAGCGCAATGGCGATCATGTGTGTCTTGTGTGAAGTGTAAAAATTGGTTCAAACGAATGTTTGTCTCCTCTTTAGATTAAGGTTAGGTTAATCCTAGGTTATTTAGGATACGTCATTGCAGTTAATGTCCGTCCAAAAACAAAAGGCACCTCTGGCGTCACAAAAATAACAAGTTGTTGTCGCTGACATTTCTGTTGGTTGAACTTGGGGTGTTGCAAAAATTATACAATCCAACCTATTGAATGGCCACCAACCAAACAAATGTAAAATACAACACCATATCTTCAATTTCTTTGCGAATTCGCATGACAGCGTTAAAGTGTCGATTTTTCGGTGAGGTCAGATGTGCCTATTGTATTTCGACGGACGTTAAGTATCATATATAAGTATAAGTATGACTTAGGCTCTGTATTGACGAACATCTTTATACAGCTTTCTGATTTGATATAAACGTCAAAATAAATAAAATAAATAAATAGTTCTTTAGCGAGTACATTCCACACTTGATTGTATCGAACCTCCAAAAACTTCTGTATTGACTAAATTCGGGGCATCACTCCATTTGAATCTAAGTTATAGACATACCTTGTATTTTAAATATACTCACAGCAATCAATATATTGACAAGAAAACTAACCTTTTCAGTACAAGGGATTGAGAATTAAGCAAGCACCGTTTCTCTCTCGTGAGTTTAATGTTAATGTAATAAAAGATGTATAAAAAGTTGAGACTCTGAACACATTAAGTGTTTAAAGTATTTATACAGTAAAACCATACTTCATTCCATGAATACTTTATTTTAATGGACTGTTCCGCAGTCCATATAGCACATCAGTATCGAAGTACAAGACGATAACGGTATTTTGCGGTTTCATATAATTAAAAATTTACATAATACTCCCATAAATCGTGCTTAGTTTTCTAAATAATATTCTAAAGCTCGAATGTCTAAGTTCCTTCCATCGATGAACAGTGTGCGCCGTACAACTGACCGGATTTACTTTCTTCTCCATCTCAATTCTCCAAATTACAAAATATTCACTCACTGTAGTAGTAATTAACGCTTAGAATGAATTTTGAGCCAACAATAGACCTCGCAGGAAAAATAATCAATCTGGGATACTACATGGGTTCGATTCCATACTGGTGGGATCGGAAGACTGGGCGGTGCGAGAGAATCACGAATTGGTTTGACATATTTCGGTGGATTTTGGTTCTCACGATCATGACCACTTTGAAGATATTCCTCCTCATTGCCTTTCTGAGAGACTTCGACAAATTGCAAGCTACATCAGTCGAAGACATTCTGCGCATCGGCTATGCCTTCTTAAGTGTCTTAACCGCCGTCCTTGACTTTCACATCCTGCTCCATCTCACTGAGCTCAAGATACTATTAAATTCCATATATGTATTCATCGGAAATACACGTGGTACGTTTAAGAATCTCCTTGTCGCTAAAGTATTTTGAGCTATGGAGTTGAGAACTTAATTTCTATACAAATACTAATAAATCATCAGGTCAGGGTTTACGGTGCGGATAGGTACTGTTACGTGGTGATTTATCTAATCAGATGTTATGTTACAATCTGACTAGATGTCACGTAGTGACTTGTCTGATATGGGGTGATGATCAGATAAGTTGTTGTAAATTAAGTAGAGACGTTATTTGGAAGGTGGGTTCGAAGCACCCTATAGTCTCCGTGACACGTGTGCCCTAATGGACAATAACTGCCAAGCATTACTCGGACTCTATCGGATTGTAGACAACACAAGGAATTGCGGCGTGAGCACAGTTTACTATTTTTATTGGTTTCTCAGTCTTTGGTATGGTTTACAATGTTGATGTGTTACAAGGTAATTACACGATGGAACCTTAAACAGGTTAGGATAAGGTTAACTAGACTTTTATTAATGACGGACTCAGACATAGCCCTCGGGATAGCCTGGCCGGAGTGAGGGAGATCAGGAGCTAGTCCAGTCTCTTGACGAAGGCGTCAATTACTCAATACTCACTGACTTTAAAGGAGTCAGATTTACCTTTTTATAGTTAGACCTTATCTTGTACTTTAATGGGCTGAATGTCTCATGACATCACCCGGAAGTACTAATGAGCAATTAGCTCTTATCTGAATTATTCGCTAATTAGTTCTAGATTATTATTCTTGGAATTGGCTACTCTTTAACATTGAGTGCTTAAACATTTATGATTGTTACTTCCTGTCTCATTAGCCTAATTGGCTGATAAGGAAGTATTGTTATCTATGTTCTAGACTAATTGGCCTTTTAATGATCGTCTTATCTATTTGGGAGATGTTAAGACTTCCGTACGATAGGTAGGTACGATAGCAGGGTACAGGGCATTATCAGGGTATACGGTGCGGATAACGTGGAACTCGCAAATCGTTGCCAATACAAAACTGGTGCCTGGTAGTTCCGTTTCGCGAGACAGATGGAGCTGTCTGGTTCGTATTGGAACCATGGAGCATGGCTGGTGCGCTGAAATTTTAAAATTCTCTCATTTCCTCAAGGACTGGTGCATAATTTTCTCACCGTAGCTTAAATGCTAGGGAATATGATATTAATACGTAATGTCGAAACACTTGGAGACCCCCAACATTACCAGCACGAGAAACGAATAGTATTGTATATTTATTTTTAGAAATTTACTTGCGGAAGGACATGATTCAGAAAACCAACTCATCATTTCATGTATTGTCAGCAATCATGGCTATATTTCTGGTAACTGCGGGATTGGCTCCAATAATATATTGTTGGGACTATAGATTTCACGTGTTTAATCCCCTCCTTCCACAAACTGGCATCCACATATCCATGTCCTCGACAGCTTTAATGGCGCTGGTGCAGTTCGTCGTAACCTGCTATGTCGTCTCCTCATTTTGGTTTCACAGAATCGTTGTGGTGTCCACCGCGTTTTACTGCCTATTGGACCTCCGTTCATTAAAATTTAACACATGGTTGGATGGTACAATTTACCAATACAATGTCATTTTGTATTTCTTTCTGTCTATCAAGTTTCCGGACAGCTGACTCGGATTTGTATACAATTCCATCACTTCGAGAATGGACGAATATCATTCGATTACACAACGGCATCAAAGTTCTCATGAAACAATTTGACATGGCCAATTTGAGAAATCTGGCTCCTGTAGTCCTTGCCTTACTGTTCTCCTTCATCACATTACTACTTGTCGCACTAATCAAGATTAAGATTTCATTTATCATACAATTCTTTGTGGGCTTAGCGTTGGTGGGTTCTTTAGTTTACCTCTATTGTTACATTTATGTTCCATCTCTCTTCTTTAGTACATCTGCCGAATATTTACACGTCCTTTCCATGCAGTGTGATACTCAAATCAAGACTAAAGTTCATAGATCTCTTAGTCAACTTAGAGTGAATATGGGGAATTTTTGCATAATTGAAAGCAATACTTTCATTGTCGTTTGCCAAGCCATTATTGATTGGACAGTCACAATAATACTCTCTATTTAAAATATATTCCTATTCAGGGAACTTCTAAATGTTGTTCCCCTCCGTACCTCTTTTTCGATATCCTGTACGTAAAATTAAGTTGAAATCTTTTAGAATAAAAGGTTTGATTTTATGTGTATATATATAATATGTATTATATTTTTCTAAAAGATCTTTGCCCCAAACGCTCAAAAATGTCATTAGCTCGCGTGACACGGAAAGATGGATTTTTATTGAATTCAAATTTTTGAAAAAAGTGCAAAGGGAATCTCAAGATTTTAGCATGGGATATCCCATAGAACATTCCCTCAAAACTGATCTCAAACCGATTATCAAAAAAAATGGTCAGAAAACCGTTGAAATGTTTGGAATAATACTTTTCAAGGTGAGAAACCTCATAAATTTGCATATTTGAATGTACTTTCACCCAGAAACCCGCATGTTATATTTTCGCATCTGACGTATGTTGACAGCGTATATTGTTATCATTAACCAGCCATTCTGTTAAATTTACAGAATTCATTTAGAGTTGAATGTCAGTAACTAAAAAAGAAATCTACATGCCTTGTTTCGGCGCTCCGGCTCAGATAAAATTTGTGAGTTTGCGTTTGCTAGTGTGCGTGCAGAGATTCGTTACGTACGTTACAACAATCGAGAAAAGACAGAAATTCAAATCAGGCATACTGGTACCTATAAAACCAATAGGTACGTAATAATAAAAATAGAGCCAGCGTTATTCCCAAATATATTGTTTTGTTTGAAAAGGAACGTTGTGTAAACCAGAAAGCCTGACCTGAAAAATAATACCATCCAAAAATACGCCGTGTCTGTAGCTGTACTGTATGCTGCTGTGGACAACGTGCTTTGCAGTTGGCCCATCATGACATGCAAATGATCCCAAATACAGATTTCGTAAAGGGTCACTTCAAAAACAATGCATCAGAAATTAATAACCGTCAGAAACGGCAAAATCCGTTACCTGACTGGCCACTTCCTCTGCCACACTCCAATATCTCATAGATCATTTGTATACAAGTGACTGGATTTACTTTCTTGTCCATTTATTTTCTAAAAATTAACTAAATCCCTACTTAAAATTGTAACTGAGTCTTAGAATCGTTTCATAGTATTCTCATGGTGTCCGCTGCGTTGAACGACACTACTATACTGAATGAGATATGCTATTCTGCACTCTCCATGGCTCTGAACTTCTGACTTACCCCTTGTCAGTAAAGCTTAACTCATAAGTCAAAAATTCAAAATAATTTTATTCGTCAAAATTTTGTGTTCCGTAAAGTTCTTTGCTATATGCAACCAAAATCTTACCAAAAAAAAAATATTTTGAATTTTCTAAAATATCCCACAGAATCTCTTCACCGTCTTCCGTGACACGAATATCTGATTTAATCAAATTTGGGAAGATTCTCAAAATATCATGGAATGTATTGATTTCCATGTTGCGACGCCGCACATAAAATTCAAGGGCATGACTGGACTCAAATTGCGAAAAGAACTCAGACGATCCTTCCTACTCGTCTTCAAATTCTATGTCCAATCTCTCCAGAGCTGGGAAATTCTTCGCCCAATTTACGTAATCTGGACCAATTGGGCGACATGCTTTGAATGACAAGGATAGAAACCATTGTGGATGTCGGTTACAGTAATCTCAAAAATATTTGGAGCTGCAGTTAACAATTCATCAATAGCAGAAGTATAATATTTACGTGGGTCTATAAATAGCTAGGATCATGGTGGAATGCCATCTTTTTCTGAGATGAAAATGTCAGCGTTGAATCAGGGAATAATTTGACAATACTCCTGGAAACGGAAATCACACTTGTTGGAAATCCAAGGACTCTTACATTTGGGCATTATATGAGCAACTCAGACACTTTTTCAATTGTGTATGGGAATAATGATCGTTTCATTCAGATCAATTTCCTTGGCTGATTCCCAACAGAGTTGAAGGAATTGTTGACCTACTCCATCTCCTATACAAAATGGACCGAGTCGGAATGACTCAAATGGAATCCCCAATTCGTTGGAGCTGAATAATTTCACAAAACCATCAATGCTGCGAGGAGCATCGATAATTCTGTTGTTCCGATGTGTAGATGTGTGAATTTATTCTCATGAATGCTGACCTTGAAAATGGCGCGCGCGCGCGTGTGTGGAATGGTGTAAAGTTTCTCTCCACCAGAGGGCTCAGGAGTTTTCTAGACCTGAAGTAGCCCAAACAAATGTCATTCAAATTTTGGACGATACATCTCTCATCTCGTCATCGCTATCTTAATTAGATAAAAATGTGACTTTAGTTTTTACTCAGGGAACATAGTTATGGAGGACTGTGCACTAACAATTAATTAATATTTCCGTACAATTACACAAAGAAATTTAGAAAAATAATCAATTTTTTCTCTCCTTTTAGTGAGTTCATTCCAAATCACAAGTGAATTGATAAAAGTCTGGGGGAGGTCACGAGCTAGTGCTCCATATATTCATTCAATCGGTTGTCTATTTAAAATGATAAAATGAATTCAAACACATAAAAATTCATTTGTTTGTCTTATTCGAGTTAAATCCTTTCAACTTAAGTAAGCCCAAGGAGCCGTCTCCCCTGCTATGATTCAATTATATTCTAAGACTAGCAATCAATATATTGACAGGAAAACTAACCTTTCCAGTACAAGCGAATGAGAAAGTAAGCAAGCACCCTTTGTTTTTTTGTCGTGAGTTTAATGTAATAAAAGACGTATAAAAAGTTGAGACTCTGAACACATTAAGTGTTTAAATTATTTATACAGTAAAACCATACTTCATTGCATGACTACTTTATTCTAATGAACATTTCCGCAGTTCATGTGGCACATCAGTATCGAGCGGTTTCATATTATTAAAAATTTACCAAACACTCTCATAAATCGTGCTTAGCTTTCTAAATAATATTCTAAAGCTCGAATGCCTAAGTGCCTTCTATCGATGAACAGTGTGCGCTGTACAACTGACCGGATTTACTTTCTTCTCCATTCCATTTCTCAAAATTACAAAATAAGTTCTGTTTCACTGTAATTGTAATTGACGCTTAGAATGGATTTTGAGCCAACCATACAACTCGCAGGAAACATAATCAATCTGGGATACTACATGGGTTCGATTCCGTATCGGTGGGATAGGACGACTGGGCGGTGCGAGAGAATCACGAATTGGTTTGACATATTTCGGTGGATTTCAGTCCTCACAGCAGTGACCACTTTGAAGCTGGGTCTCCTCATTGCCATTCTGAGAGACCTTGACAAACTTCAAGCTACATCAGTCGAAGACATTCTGCGTATCGGCTATGCATTCTTCGGTGTCTTAACCGCCGTCCTTGACTTTCACATCCTGCTCCATCTCACTGAGCTCAAGATACTATTAAATTCCATATATGTATTCACCGGAAATACACTTAGTACGTCTAAAAATCTTCTTGTCGCTAAAGTAATTTTGAGCTATAGAGTTGAGAACTTAATTTCTATACAAATACTAAAGACGCAAGGATTGAATTCATGAATTCTAGGATATAATGCCTCTCCTCAGAGACTGGGAGCGTTGAGAGTTGAAATATTTGTCAGTATGTCTGACAACGACTTACAAAAAAAGTAAAAACAAATAATATGAGGGGATACGGTGTGGGTATATTGGTCGAGGACGAGGAGACCCGCAAATCGGTGCCAATACGGAACTGGTGACTGGTAGTTCTGTTACGCACAACGAGATGGAGCTGCCTGGGTGGTTATTGGAACCGTTACTGGAACCGTCCGCCGAAATTTTAAAATCCTCTCATTTTCTCGAGGACTGGTGCATAATATTTCCGCCGTAGGTGGACTCAATTTTTAGGGAATATGATATTAATGCATATAGGTCGAAACCCTTGGCGACCTCCAACGTTACCAGCACAGGAAACTAATGTTATTGTATATTTATTTTTAGAAATTTACTTGCGGAAGGACATGATTCAGAAAACCAACTCATCATTTCATGTATTGTCAGCGATCATGGCTATATTTCTGGTAACTGCGGGATTGGCTCCAATAATATATTGTTGGAACTATAGGCTTCATGTGGTTAATCCACTCCTTCCACAAACTGATATCCTCACACCCATGTACTGGACAGTTTTAATGGCGCTGATGCAGTTCGTCGTAACCATCTATGTCGTCTCCTCATTTTGGTTTCACAGTATCCTTGTGGTGTCCACCGCGCTTTACTGCCTAGCTGTACTGAATAAAATGAGGTAGGACCTCCGTTCATTAAAATTTAACACATGGTTGGATGGTACAATTTACCAATACAATGTCATTTTGTATTTCTTTCTGTCTATCAAGTTTCCGGACAGCTGACTCGGATTTGTATACAATTCCATCACTTCGAGAATGGACGAATATCATTCGATTACACAACGGCATCAAAGTTCTCAAGAACCAAATCGACGAGGCCATTTTGAGGACGCTGTATCCAGTAGTCTTTGCCTTACTTTCCTCCTGCATCACATTACTACTTGTCGCACTAATCAATATTAAGATTCCATTTGTCATACAATGCTTCTTGGGTTTAGCACTGCTGGGTTGTTCGGTTTACCTCTATTGTTACATTTATATTCCATCTCTCTTTAATAGATCTACAGAATATTTACACGTCCTTTCCAAGCAGTGTGATACTCAGTTCAAGACTAAAGTTCATAGATCTCTTTGTCCACTTAGAGTGAATATGGGGAATTTTTGCATAATTGAAAGCAATACTTTCATTGTCGTTTGCCAAGCCATTATAGATTGGACAGTCACAATAATACTCTCTATTTAAAATATATTCCTATTCAGGGTATCTATAGTTGTTGTTCCTCGCCGTACCTCTATTTCAATATCTTGTACGTAATATTCAGTTGAAACGTTCGTTTGAAAATAAAAGGTGGGTTCAATTTTATGTGTATGTATACTATGTATTACGTTTTTTCTGAATGACCTTTACCCCAAACCGTCAAAAATGTCATCATCTTACACGACACTCAAAATTGGATTTTGTTTTAATTGAAATTTTTGAAAAAAGAGCAGTCAGTTCAAGGCGCGGATTTTGGCATGGATATCCCATGGAACTTTCTCACAAAAGTGATCTCAAAATTAAATTCTTTTTAAAGAGCAAAAAAATATTGTCAGAAAACCTTTCGAATGCTTGGAATAATATATTAAAAGGTGTGAAACCTCATAACTTTGTATATTTGAAAGTATTTTTGCCCAGAAATCAGGACTTCGTATTGTAATAAAAAATTGATATTATTTTCAAAACGTCTGACGTATGTTGACAGCGTGCATTGTTATCATTAATCCGTCATTCTGCTAAATAGACACGAATTATTTAGAAGTGGATGTCAGTATCTAATAACTGCATCTTCTGATATTGTTTTGGCGCTCTGGATAAAATTCGTCAATTTGCATATATTCGGGTGTTAGGTTCGTCACGTACTTTACAAAATCAAGCGAAAGAATACAGAAAATCAAACTCGTATTATTCTAGTTGTACAACCGGGCGGTAATATTTGGTCCTATTCTAGTATAAGCCGGAATTTTCCAGCTCTCTCTACGTAGGTCCACTACGACTTCAAATTAAGTACATTTACAACATTTAAAAAAGAAATTTTGAAATCCGTGAGAAGAGAGTCTGTATATAAATATATTCATATATGACAATATCTAGGGTTTAAGCAATCCAGGTTGATGAAATAGCCTTGAGTTTACAGACATACAGGTACCTATAAAGCCAATAGGTACATAAAAATAAAAATAGAGCCAACGTTACTCCCAAATGTGTTGGTTTGTTTGAAAAGGAACGTCGTGCTAACCAGAAAGCCTGACCTGAAAAATAATACCATCCCAAAAGTTTGTTTTTTTCCCACGGAACCACCCATCCTGTGTTCAGCTCAATCGATCCAGTATTAAAGTTTCAATGCAATTAACAAGCAAGCTATGAAAGTAGAAGGAAGGACAACAGCGCAGTTCTGGCATAAGATTTTGCCTAGTCGTACAACATTCTTTAATTTTCGATAGTAGCTGTACCGTATGCTGCACTTAAAATCCGGCAAAATCCCATACCCGAGTGGCATTTTCCTTTGCCACACTCCAATACTTTATATATTATTCATACTCCTTGAATTATTACAATATTATTAGACTCACTTAATTACAATATAAATAAAAATTACGAAATACTCCCATGGAGCGTGCATGACTTTCTGAATAATATTCTAAAGAGTGAATGCCGAACATTTCTTCCCTGCTGAGCGATCGATCAGTGTGCGCCGTACAACTGACTGGATTTACTTTATTCTCCATTTCTTTTCTCAAATTTAACTAAGTCACGATTAAAATTGTAATGAAGCCTTAAAATGAAATTTGGGCCAACAATACAACTATTCACAACAAAATAATAAAAAAATAATCACAGTGGAATACCACTTGTGTTCAATTCCGTGTAGGTGGGGTTGGAAGACTGGGCGATGCAAGACAATTACGAATTGGTTTGAAATATGACATACAAATATAGGGTAT
>JAQGCA010003953.1:0-10997 GCA_034698945.1 Protaphorura quadriocellata
GCCCGTAGTTTGTTTGACTCAACAATGGTCGTCGATCGAGACTGAGTTACCTTTCGTAATTCAGTTCTCATTTTCTCACAAGCCGAGTAGGTCAGTGTAGGTAGGTGGTCACAGCCAAGAACTTCCACGTAGTGTGACTGGGTGGCTCTAAGATTGGCATTAGGGAACTTATACTGTTGAGTCGAACGTTGTAATGGAGTAATGGGTTCAAAATTCTCATTTCATAATTGTAATTGTATTTTGTAATTGAAATTACAACTACCAATGTAATTGACCCAGGCCTGAATTTTCGTTAGTTTGCATGTTTGTTGTAAGTAGAGATTAGGAAAAGTACTTACGGTAAATGTAATTGAACTCACATATTGTTGTTGAAAAATGTTTGAGCGTTGCTAAAAATCCTAGGGTCAATACCAGCGAAAGGCTCAAATCCAGGATTACTATTTCCGGCATGTCCAGCTCCTGTTCCAGTATTTGCACGTTCGAGAGCCAATATTTCTTGAGTCACTTGGACATTGTTCGTGTAGGTGTCATTCCCCGGCTCCAAATCAGCTGCCTTCTTTAACAAGCATTAGCTCGAGTGTGATCCGTCATTGCCGAGTAGGTCACTCTGACGAAAACAATTGCCAAATATGCTAAAGGAGGTCAGAAATCTTTCTACATGATGTCTCACAATATTTTATTTATTAGTTAGTAAATTAATTACCCAATACGACCAAAAGCACGAGCATATCCCGGGTTCAATTGAATAGCTACTTGACAATCTCGAAGAGCTTTGGGCAAGTTATTCGTCTTTACATACAAACATACGTAGCAGCCCGATTAGAGAAATAAGTCGCGTTCCGACCGTCCAAATTAATGGCGCTATATAGAAAAAGATTTAATTAATTACTATTCCAAATCTGAATTCGATTTGCTTTTTTTACATTGTGTAGCTCTCCAGAGCTTCTCAGAAATGCCCATCAGTCATTTCCTCATTCCCATCATTCTTATGAGTCTCAGCCATAAGCTTGTTCTTGTCATTTGTTTCCATTGGTAGTGTGTAGATATCTCCAGTGTCGATGATTCGCTAATTTTTTATTACCAGTATATATTAGTACAGGGTGGTGCATAAAAATTTCATTTATCTTATTTACGTTAATTTCTAGACCCTTGGTTTCCAGTATTTCTTGTTCTTCCAAGATACTCCTGATAAATTTGATTGATATGGATTTGCGTGATATGTCCAGGTAGAAACTTGAAACCAGAACTTCGTATAATTAGCTTCTCTTTTTGAACTCAACAGTTTATCACAATATTCCACAAAACTTACACAATTACAAAATTTTAGGAAAAAAGCTTCAAAAATCTTGAACTTAATTACAAATATTGAATTTTTTCTTAACCAGGATATTAATCTGAATACAGTGATATGATTTTTTTTCCAATTAATCAGGCTCAATACCTTAGATTTATAACAAGTTGCTGAAGATTATAATAATCGACTGTCCTCTGTCCCTAGCCCCTAGCTTTATGATTTATTTTCTGCCATCCGCCATCTACTTATTCTACCCGCTAGCCAAGCCAAAGCATACTGGAATCTAAAAATATACAATTTAAGAATATACTCTATAGTAATATTCTACTTATTTATGAAGGCAACATTACTGACGATGAGTCAATTGTAACTAAATTAAAATTTCCAACTATTAGTGCTTTTTCTTAGGTCATTATATGTAGAGATGACGGTCTCACTCTCTGACTTACATTTATGTCGAAAATATTGGACATGTAGATGTAGATATGAAAATATGAATAATATAATTTAGTAGAAGTAAAACCAGACACATTTTGAAAATATACTGATAAAAACACTCCATTTCCTAGAACATAGACTTTTATTTGCAAAATCCGTTAAGCAAAATCCGCTAATCAAGTTGAGTAGAAACCACTTCCTACGAGGTCCAAAGTTGTGAAATTGTGAAAAATCGGAGCCGTAATTTTTAATTGTAATTCTTTACTTTGGAAGTTTAGCTGTGTAATTCTAATTAACAATTCAATTAACCACTTGCCAATTAGTAATAAATCAAAGGAATTTTTTGTGAAATGTTCGTACTAATTTTACTAGAAGTTTAAATCTCGTATTTCAAAAATTTATAAAAATTCAAAATTAAACTGAAATTTGATTACCAAAACTTTTTGTTCACCAGATTATTCACACCAGTCCCTTATAAATTTGTAATCCAATCTTCCGGTCTCAAAACAAATAGTACAGATGGCATACACTGTTGTCAATACTATTTTGGCCCTCTCCGCCATGGCCCTTCTTAGAAATCAAGGCACAACTCCACCAATTTCAGTCGACGGTACCAATGATGATATCCGCAGTCCACTCGTGACCCTTCAAGTCGTCCTTACTCTCATTTCAGAACTCCAATAAAATTTCTAAAAACTCCTTAAGAACAACGTTAAAGCCCTACACCAATTGATTCAAAACGTTATTGCCAACATTTCGCGGATGCCACGGAAGCCTTTTGCCAATTGATCTCATTCTTGATCAATTTGGAGCAGCAATTCCAAGATAACGCTAAGCACCTCGGCGCTGAACTTTTACGAGATATGACCAACGCCATCACAAATAAACAAACTGCCAATGCTGCCAAGAAACAAGAACTCACTGAGAAAATTCGACAGAAATATGCTGCCGTGACCCAAAAGATCCAATCTGCCCTTCAACGGCCATCGCCATCAACAAGTGGACTGGAATGCTTTTGGGTCTCAAAGGACTACCTAGCAAGTGCATCCAACAAATCAACAATATTCAAAACAGTGACGCTGTCCAGAACTCACTGCATTCTGCCATCACCTACTTGAAGGTACCTTCTTTCCAGCAAAGAATTGCCGGGATTGGCGCTTCCCTCGCTGTATGCCCTCACCATTTTGACCTTAAGGGTTTATGGCAAAGAAAAGAACATTCAGAAGATTATAATTTTGGAAATATTCTGCAAGGCTAACGGACAAACCGTTTTTGATGCTCTGTTCACTGGAATTGTCTCAGCCGAAACGGGTCTCCCCGCTTTTGTCGGAAACCTTTCGAGCGTCGGAGCTGTCATCCCCGTGTAATTTTGCATTTGACTTAATATTCTTATTCAGAATGACGACACGTTCAAAAATCTCGTTCCTAAGAATAAACCTGGGCATTGAATGTCAACTATCTATGGATTGAGGTCTAACAAATGTGGAAGGACAAAATAAGACGGAATATTATACGCTTGAATAAATGATATTTCAATTAAATTTTCTGTCAAAGTTTTCAGCAACAATTTTGCTCGTGACTTTGAGGAATTGGGAACTTGAATATAAATTCATAATAGCGGTCGTACACGCGCGCCGTGAACATGTAAACGCGGTTGCAGAGGAAAGGTCTCTGCTTTGCTAAATTATTTTTGTATTTTTAATTATCCAATGGGACAGAAGGAAAGGCAGAGCTTAATTTAAGGTGAGCTTGTTGGCCAGCGGGATTGAACTACTCCTACATTTGTCTACATTTCACCGATCACTCGATTTGAATGAAGATCTCTCTTCGGCTTTTGTCAACTGTTCCGTAATCCTTCGTCCATGTCTATTCTACGTAGAAAATTCACACATTTCGCGAACCCGGTTATCTGATCGCCGAGCACCAATCACCAAATTCGCCGCTATCTGCATGATAGACCGTAATTGACATGTTCAGTAGGTTATTTTATCTTTACCATAGTTTGCTGTCTCTCTGTTATGAATGTTTCTTGAATATTGATGAAGGACAAGATGGGAGTGCCACCTTTGGTTTTGTCGATCATAGACAAAGTAACTCATCGGTCAGTGAACGTAACAAGAAGTGAACTTAACAAGCTCTTGCATGGATTTTCGAAGTTTATCAAAAAGTTCTTTCACCACCGGGTATCCATACTGGTGTTGTAGTTTCCTTGTTAGATACTCAGAGCTCTTAAAATGTCGATTCCTCGGACGTCCATCCATTTCGACAATCGTTAATGGATATTGTAAATGAATAATTGACACTTCAGTTCCAATACGAGGGTTACTTCTATACGTTCCTATGAGTAAACCAAGAAACGGCCAACGGCCTTGAGCTCAATACTTCTTGTAATTACGCAAGTACAAAGAACAACGTCCAATCCAAGCACAACCAGTGTTTCTTCAATGTCCACAGAGTATTGATTGTGCAAAATTCAGACTCCATTTCAGTGTCGGTTCTCCCAAACTATATCAATGTGAACCAAACCGTTACATTGAAAAATATTTTGCGATCAAACGGTTCCGCACCAGCATCGAGTAAGTTACAGCGAACTAGCTCACAAATCGAAGAACTCAATTGATTTCATCATTCACAGTTCATGTTGATAGTACAATGACGCTGCTCGACGTACTGAAGAAATTGTTAGGGTCATACACGAATTATCAAAACAGAAGAAATGCTACTTCAAGGAGAGACGACCCTCAAAGTAGAAAAATTCAAAATCCTGACGGATTGGAAGTAAAGAATGAAAGACTGAAATGGGTTGAAAAGGGAATGATTTTTGCAGTTAATTACGGCCGCTATGGAATGTGTACACCATTCCGCTATTCAAACAATATGAACACACAAATAGAGATTGAAACTTCTGCGTGGTACAAATTTGGAAACTGGGTTTCAATCGTTGTTGGAATCTTGTCGACCGTTGCACAAATAATTTGTGTCATTCATCATATTTACGATGAACGATTCGATTTACACAACCGTATTTCAATATTTCGACTCGGTAGTGCTCTGGATTTCACAATGATTACCGTTTTTCAAGTAAATTTGAAGAGAAATGCTTCTAGAATTATTGAGTTTTGGAATCAAATCATAGATTTGTTCAACAAATCATCATTCCGCTTTAAAGTTCAAAGGATGGAGCATCGGTGCGACATTCTAATCGGAATAATCTCGGGAATTATTATACTGATTCAATTTGGTACCATTGGAATTTATTTGTATCAATGCGACTATCATATTTTGGGTGGGGTTCTTCCCACTTGTTACACTGATGGCGGACACAGATCTACTCCAGTCATGATTTTCTACTTGGGAGTTCAAGTATTCCTCACTTCACAGCTCGTTTGTTGTACTGCCGTTACAGCGAATGTAATCATCGTGGCTGTGCAGGGTTGCTTAACTGCATTTGACGTTTTAAGGTGAGGATTTTTCGTCATGGTCAACAAAATCGTCACACGGGATACAGGTACATACGCAAGGAGTTGGCACGAAGCACTAACGAGGGGTGCCCTAGAGTAAAATTTTTTATTAAATTAAAACACTTACCTGGATTGGACCGAAATACTACCCGAAATCCAATACACTCTTGCCAAGAGCCGGAAGCCGAGGTAGAATTCGTCCGTCCGTGATTTGGTGACAACTTGTCGCGTGCATTATGCCTTGTATATTAAGAAAGAGGTCTATAAAGAAGCACTAAGGTACTGCAAAGCAATCTAAACCATGCCGACTAAGCCAGTGGTAGACTATTACGGTCGACTCCACAAATGAAAGGATATGTCATTTTTACCTCAGTATTCATGTTATGTCGTACTGCAGTCAATCGTACTCCTGACAGATAGACCGTGTACCAAAAGTACACGGAGTGTATCACATCTATACAGGGTAAGTGTGCGCCAAAACCATACATGGTGTACCAAAAGTACACGGAGTGTATCACATCTATACAGGGTAAGTGTGCGCCAAAACCATACATGGTGTACCAAAAGTACACGGAGTGTATCAGATCTGTACAGGGTGAGTGTGCGCCAGAACCATACATGGTATACCAAAAGTACACGGAGTGTATCAGATCTATACAGGGTGAGTGTGCGCCAGAACCGTACATGGTGTACCAAAAGTACACGGAGTGTATCAGATCTATACAGGGTGAATGTGCGCCAGAACCATACATGGTGTACCAAATCTAAACATTTGTAGCAATAGTGCACATGAGTAATACTTCACAGCGTGTACCAGTCCTACACAGCGTTTACCTATATCACCGAAAAAGATGCACCAAAAACACTACATGGTGTACCAAAAGTACACAGAGTGATCAGAACTATACAAGGCGAGGGTGCACCACACTAATTATGCACAGGGTGTATCAGACCTACGCAGGGTATATCACACCTAAACATGTGCACCAATAACACTGCACATGACGTACCAATAACACTGCAGTGTCTAAGTGACGGTGACGCCCACTATTATATTAATGTGATCATGCACTTATATAACTTATATAAAACCAAACTTGCCTTTAAACTGTCAAGTCTGACTGTATTTCTCTTTTTCTTTTCAAACGTTCGAGCTTTTTATGAGAAATCTACATAACGGTTTATAATAATTCCGGTGCGAATGGATTCAAAATTTTCCCGGATGCATTTAATGGCAATCAAAATTGAAGAAAGTCCTTTGACCCGACAGGTGAAAATAACCAAAATATGAAATGTAGAGAATTCTTCGGGGAACAACATGGGTCAAACCAACAATTCAAGAAAACACGGGGGCGGTTTTTAATCACTCATTAGTGGGTTAAACAATGTGCACAATGTGATGTAGCCAATATCAAAATGTAGACAATTCTTCGGGGCTTCATTTCTATGATAATTTTTGATATATTTCTACGGTATTCTTCCTTCCGTTTCCAGCTCTCAAACATATTTCGAACGCAGCAGCGTGAAGAAGACGTCGGAGTGGAAAATTTTGTACAGATGTATAAGTTTGGTCAATGTCAGACATCACAATTGCTTTGGAATCGTCGTAATTCCAGCGTTCTTATTTATAGCAGTTGTTGGTCTCGTGTTTTGTAATTATGTCATCCTATCCCCTGCAGCCGATGTCATTGTTAAAATTCTGGCTGCTACAATTGATATCGGTGTTACTCTGTTCATCATCCTCGTCATCCAGGATGCTACCAGATTTCCAGAATTGTCTCGAAATCTTTTGTTAACTGCAAGAACCAGGTTTACAACTGCTGATCAGATCCAGCGTTTCCTGAAAAGCTGTCAACCTGTCAAGATTTTTGTCGGACAATTTTTCTTCTTCACAAAAGATTTTCCACCAGTACTCGCGCAAATTGTTGTTGAGAACACCATCGACGCCATTCTAGCTTAGAGAGCTAATACGACGCAGAAGTCTCCAAAGTGTTTTTAATCCTCAGAATTGTTCTACAATTTAAAGTATAGAACGATCTTGCGCAACACAGGTTGCCAAGTGCACATGCGAAGGTCAAGTTCACGTGAATATATAAAATAGCACTCTGTAGATAAGGACCTATATGTAATTCAACATTGTGTGCAAGAGAATCCCAAACTCTCTTAAATTGAGTTAATTTTTCCTAACGTCAGTTTCAATGTTGGCATATTGTTCACGTAGGATAGTTGTTTAATCTATGAATCAAATTAGAATTTTGGATAATTATTTATTTAACTCTTTAGCTCTTCTTTGTAGCTCTGTATGTACATGATTTGTGCAACTCGTAACTTGTCAGCACACTATTAAACTAATTTTACTCTTCAACTATTAAATTTACTCTGAATGTATTACGTAGAAATATATACGTAGTATACGCTACAGATAACAGCATTCAGTCTTTGAGAAGAACAAATGAAAGTGTGGAATAATACAATTTAGCACAAGTAAATCATATCGCCTTTTGTTACTGTTTACTGTCAGAAATTGATACTCAGAAAATCTATATAAAAATTCTAAAACAAGAAGAAGTCTATCGTGAATTCGTATACTAGACACGCGGCGTCTGGATTGTTGATTTAAGTTTGCGATTCTTTCGTATATCTGTGTAGTCTCCCAGATTCCACAAATAATTTGCTCAACATTATAAGGAATGTGTTGATTGTTGAACTGACATAAACCTTCACGTTAAATTAGATTATTAATTGATCCCGGGCTCTTATACAGATCGGTCAAATTCTCTTATTTTTTTGATTAAGGTCAGCTCTATTACTACAAACCGGCCTACAATATTACCCGTTATAAAATATTACCGTGAACCGTTTTGCTTCTTGGCTGTTCTTCAGTGGCGGCCCTAGGATTTTTTGACACGTAGGCACAAATGAATTTTGCAGACGAAATGCAAATTAGGCATGATAATCGGCCCGAATGGCCGAGATTTTTTTTAGTTTCTTTGATGAAACTGAATAAAAAGTGAACAATTCGCCCGCATATTTGGCGTTTTAGTTGTAAATCACACTACAAAATGGATAATCGGCCCGAAGGGCCGAGATTTTTTGGAGATAATTCGAGATTCTCCTTATCAAGTGCACAGGCAGAAATTTGCGCGTAGGCACGGGCCTACTTGTGCCTACTCCTAGGGCCGCCACTGCGCGGGGCATACTTTTAAACTAATTTAGTAAAAGTCACATTTAAAAATTGGAAAGTAGTGAAAATAACATTGTTATGTTTCCGTAGTTACCCGTAGCAACCAAGATATTTTCACTCACGTGGGGCATCAATTCACACAAAATTACTATGAGTCACATTTAAAAATTGGACAGTAGCAAAAATAACATTGTTATATTTCCGTAGTTACCCGTAGCAACAAAGATATTTTCACTCACGTGGGGCATCATTTCACACAAAATTACTATGAGTCACATTTAAAAATTGGGCAGTAGCAAAAATAACATTGTTATGTTTCCGTAGTTACCCGTAGCAACCAAGCTGGTTTCACTCACGTGGGGCATCATTTTACACAAAATTACTTATGAGTCACATTTAAAAATTGGACAGTAGCAAAAATAAAATTGTTATGTTTCCTTAGTTACTCATAGCAACTAGCAACCAAGCTATTTTCACCCCGCGGGCCATAGTTTTACTCTAATTATTTTCACTATAGGTGGGATTACAAAATTTATCAAAACTAAAAAGTGTTGCCATGGCAACACGTAGCAAAACGTGACGCCTGCTCATCACACTATTCATAGTTATAACTATGGAATTCAAATGTTATGTAGAGAAAGTTATTATGCAACCAAAGATACCACCGAACAACGATAGCCAGAGTAACCCATAGCAACTGTTCGGCGGCCTGCAGTGTAGACCTACACGGTGACGGTACTGTACTCCTGTATTTCACTTTGAAATTTTTAGAAAATTATCAGCATGAAGATCTTCGTATTTAAATTTGCCATTAAAGGTCAATGACCGTAACGGTGGTAAAAATGGAGGAGAAACGCTCTCCCCGTGCGGGATAACGTTTGACAAATAGCGTTCCCCGGCAATAAACGTCATTTATTCGAACCCGACTCCGCTACAGTCTACACGTATATGTACGTGTATCCCTGTGTGGACATTTTCCAAAACTTTACCTTTTAAAGGGTAAAGTACGAAGTATATGAACAAATTAACCACAAAGCTACCAACTACGTATATGTTACGTAGTCAATAAATCATTTCTACGGACCAACTACGTAACGTATGCGTAGTCACAAAGCATCCCAGCTGACAAAAACGTGTAAGTGACGTAGTGGGTAGTGGCGGTTCTATGATTTTTTAGCGATAGGATCAAAAAATTAATATTATTGCGTGCAACTAATGTCGACACAACTACAAAAAAAATTCAGGTGGTAAGAAAATTTCAAATGAACCAGTGATTCTGACCAATTCTGCAAATCGCTAGTATTGTTGAAAATCAACAGTGGTTGGTGAAACCCCAAAATTGGGAGAAATTCTCCGGTAAGCAGTAATGTTAAATTTCATTCAGAAAAGAATTTGAAATTTTTGTAGTAGAAGGTATCGTTAAAAATTATAGATATCAAAGTCAATTTCAGAGAAAACTGAACCCAAATCGTCTTTTGAAAATTTTGACGAAAAAACTGTTCCGTGGTTGGGACGGCGTTACCAATTACGCATGTCGAAATTCTCTCATGTCAACCCAGCAAAATAAGTTTTTGAAGCTAGTCGGTCTGGCTGCGGTTAATTAAATGCAGGTCATGTCACGTTGACCTTACCTTACTTTACCTATCTTTTTTTACATCACAGCGACTATCTCACAAAGCAAACCCCATACGAATCCGACAACTGGTTTCCCGGCAGCACCCATTCAAAGTGGGGCACACACTTACGGCCCATCCTGTATAATGTCATGCAGTTTTGGGTCTGGATGATCAGAGGAGGCGAAATTCATAGTCCTTTAACAGCTTCGAAGCGTATAAGAATTGCGCTGTGCAGTATGTATAGAATTAAGTGCTGTGACCCAAAGCGGACTTTTGAAAACGTAGAGCAAGTCGTGTTTCACTTTGATGAACCGCACATATTTCTCTTTACCGGGTTTTACGACTTTCGTATGTTGTGCAATCTGGATAATTAAAAGCAGCTAAATTCTTAATACTGCGAAAGAATATTTGAAATGAACTCTAGGGCATAGAGAGAAGAGCTGCGAAACCAAAGAAACCTTCAATAAACATAGTACAAGGTGGTCTAGAAAATGCGGGCCACATGAAACCTGTCAGACTGCTTTGAATATTAAAATCCTAAAGAACTGTTTATTTATTAATCGTCATTTTCGAGAAATTAGAAGACAAGGTGAGTTGGAATGAGGAAAAGTCGTCTTTACGTCCCACCGTGATATTTTGAGACTCCGAACATAAAAGCATCACAAATGTAATGTAACTGTTTACTGTTGTATTATAGAACATAACATTGTTCTGAAATATTAATTTGTCATAATGGGCCGTACGCAAGTCCAATACCAACACTGTAATGGACAAATCTAATGTACCAATGAAATACTAATTTACAGGTGGTCCACTAGAGTCCCGCGTTGAGAGAAAATTTTTATCTTCATAACCTGAGGTACCGAATTTAACTGTAAGCCCTTCGTCAAAAATTTTGCGAAACACCTTTACATCCATGTTGCCCCTTGTTAAATTGAGTAGAACTTCAACACCTACGAGGTCCAAAGTCGATTATCGAATGCTGAATCCTATTTATCTCAATT
>JAQGCA010003954.1:0-10996 GCA_034698945.1 Protaphorura quadriocellata
TGAAACCAGGTCAATTCCATTTGGGAACAAAGAACCTAGAGGTTTAGATACCCCAGAGGGGAGTCTTTACCGTTACAATGATATTAGAAAATACGCAAAATGACGAAATGACTTACCTGATTCTGCTTCCTTTAAAAAACTAATATCCATGTGCCGGTCATATTTAATTATAGCGAAATTAGGGTCTACAATCCCCATTGTCCAACGCCAAGCTATTTTGACGACATAAAATGGATAATAAAATTCCCCGCTAATTATATGCTATACCTAGGGCCGTAGCACTCCCTGGAGGAATCGGGTTCTCCACGTGGGCCGAGTCTATAGCAACCAGCATGAATTTGTTAATAATTCGTTAGCAAATTGTTGATTTGGAAAGACACTTGAGTAAAATCAAGCTTGAACTTGACTTTAGTCTTATCTGTTCAGTAGCCAGCATAACTCATTGAACGTAGACGAGGGTACTACGTGTACTATGAAGTGCTAAACTGTAAAAATCGTGCCTATTTCAATTCATAAATTTTTATCTAATATGAATGACAGTGAGTTGTTATTATTCAATTATTCACAGAGGACCATGCGTCGATAGCCCCACAGTTGCCGCACAATTTATGCAAATAGTAAGCACACTTTGTTGGAGAATTGACATTATAAACGCGATTTGTTACTTCGAGTTCGTAATTTGCAGTATGCAACTTATAGCCTCGGCAATTTGTAACTACAACCTATGACATGTAACTTTGTAACTTCTAAGATCGTAAGACTCCTACGCGGACTTACCTCTTGTGTGGAGTATTGGTATTCGTTGTGAAATAGTGTCGTTCATTTAGGGAATTTTCTTCGTAGGCATAGTTTATGGGACACAATAATAACACTTACTCTTCTTCAATTGCGTATCAATAGATAAATTTGTTATCTGGAATTGTCTACGCTTTAGTCGCGCTTGTGCATTAATAGACATGACGTTTACTGCAGCTATACTTGAGTATCTTATGACTGGAAAACAGTTTCCACCGCTTAACTGCAATATCCGGAAGACTCCGAGGAGCCCTGGATTACGTTTGATAATATACGGAACAATTATAAAGTCCGAATTGGGAAAGAACGATTACAAAATTTCTAGCGTCACAACTAATCATTTCAGTACTACACAATCATTGAAAAGAAATTATATTTCAAGGTCAACGCATAGAAGACCGGGATACTCAATTCTTTCAAGACAACACTTGGCAACCTTTCCAGCTGATTCCAAAATTGCTACTTTACAGCGGGTAGTACCAAAATATTTGCTGAATGCTTCCAAAGAAAAAAGTTTCAGTATATGTTTAAGGACCGGGTAGAGCAATGTGTTAGCATACTCCTATGCTAATAGTGTTGTATTGGAGGATTATTGGAATCAGGTAATGCAAAAATTCTAATTTTGGCTCAAACGATTGAACTGATGTTGCAGTACAGCCCGCATTTCTAAACTTTGTCAAAATTATTAAATTAATCAATTCTTACAAACCAATTAAAATAGGTACCAAAAAATAATTATCGGTTGCTTGCGACGGATAAATGAACTATGTCGTACTAGCGAAAATAACTTATTAACTGTGTTTGTTAACTCTGTTGTGTCACTGATTTCTTGTATTTGCTGAGGGCTTTAATTAAAGGGAGTAAACTATAGGCATTGAGTTTTGGATCAATTAGAGTTCATAGAACCACATGGCAGGGCTAAAGAAAACGCCACCCCTTATAGTATGACTGAGATGATAGCTTTGTTAATTGCACAAAATAAATTACATTTGATTGTCATTTGAATAGTGAAAGACATTTATTAACCTCGCAATATGCCCTGTTTCAATCCCAAAAAGCAAGATATCGTCATTGCCACAAAACAGTATATACTCAATAGTATTTTTGTTATTAATTTCAACATAATGGCATGGACATAATCATTTCACTTCCGTCAAAATTAATTCATGCGGCAACGGCATCAAGATAAATCCATTCGCAGGCTCAATTGACAATTCCTGTACTGATGTAGCGGGGGATACAGTGAATGCTTGGAAGAGACTGGTCGTGAAGAGAAAAAGTTCATCGCGAGCCAAAGACTCACCAATGCAAACTCGTTTCCCAACTGAGAATGGAATCAGTGCTTCATGATTCACAAAGATGCCATCTTCAGTTAGAAAGCGCTCAGGTCGAAAATTATCCGGGTCTCCCCAAATCTGCTCGTCATGGTGGACATGGTACTGGTTTGCAAAGATAAAAGTGTTGATTGGAATTTTGAAGCCCCCCAATTGAAGTTCTTTTGTGTTCACATGCATAGCGCCTAAACCTATGATACTCGAGTACCTCATGACTTCATTGATAACAGCTTCCGCGTAATGCATGTCTGGACGATCGCTCAGAGATGGTAACCGACTGTCGCCGACGACTTTTCGAATTTCCTCTTGTAGTTTTCTTTGTACTTCAGGAAATTTTGCTAGATATAAGAACGTCCATGTGAGAGTAGTGCTGGTTGTTTCCGTACCAGCAGCGAACAAGTCAAGAATAGAGAAGAGCATTGATTTATCTGTAATAGCCGCACATCAAGTGCAGAAAATATTTAATCATTTACTTAGTTGTGTAATATACACCAAACTCATATAAATATTAGTCTATACCCCTAGTGACGCATAACATTTTCACCCCCTGGCAAAACAAATCAGAGAAATCCAAAAAAAGTAAATTGTGAACTTTGTCAAGAATCCTTTACATGATGTCAGATGGTATTGCGATACGATGAGCGCGGCGGCGCTGACAGGCGCTTAAGTAAAAGTTGGCACAACAATACGCCAAACAGTCAGACTTTTGATTTTGTTTATTTTGATTTAAACTATGTATTTTGCTATATTTTTTGTAATTTTAGAAATATGTGGTATAGTTTGATAACTGTATTCATAGAATAGGCTGGGGTTATTTCGGCGACTTTGGAAAAGCGTGCGAATTATTATGGCAATCCGTCATATGTTCGCGAGTTTCGCGGATCACATCGTGTATTTAGGGGGTGTCCAAAATTGGCACATACACCTTACACCGCCCGAGCAAGAATAGTACCCAGATGTAAGTCATCATTTGAAACTGTCTATTTCGGTGTTAAAGTTTCTCATTCTCGAAAGTGTGTGCCAATTATGGCCATTCCCATATGTGCGCGTTCTTTGGAAATTGCATGCTCGTGTATTTAAGCGGTAATGACAACTAGCACACTTGCTCAATGGCGGCCTTTATTACCACACTCCACCCTATAATTCATCAAAATTAATCATTTATGTTAATTTAGCCATTGCGGAGGGTATTCAATAGCTTTGAGTCCAGACTAAGATCGACCCCCGACCTTATCTGGCGTTACAATGAATGTTTTTGGTATTCTGAATATATTGTCCCTGACCATGAGCAAGGAGGCAAGGAAATCGCCTCTTTTTTAAGTATGAAAAGTCTTTGTGATCTTGACCAATCCATTTTCAGGACTTTCCGGCCTCCAGCGATAGATGTTTCATCCGCGGAAATAGTTATGTTTATTAAGTAGAAACCGAAAAAATTATATGGCTTACGTCGAACGATTCTAGGAGGCTTTCTTGATTTACCAGTGTATACGGAATGTTAATTTTCAGAAATCAATGGTTTCATAATTTGGACAACACGGTAACCAACATTACCTTTACATGAACGTCTGAAATCAGAGGAAGCGGGTAGTAGAGTAAGAAGTATAAACAGCACTGGATTTATGTCTTAATCTTTTACCTCCTTGTTCTTTGTAGAAACTGGAGGATGCATCTTCACAGTTTCGGATCTCGTCAAGATAAACGTCTATAATATCCCTTGGCTGATCTTCCTGAAACGTAGCCTTGTGAGCCTCAATTGGCTTCTTTAAAAAATTCACAATTGGGATATAGTCCTGCACCAATTTCTCAAAACCGGATAGTCTGGGCGTAAGCTTTGCGAGAAAAGGAATAAAATTGCTAAAAGCAGCTCTAACGTTGTACGTAGCGGCATGTCTGTGCAACAAAAAATGAAGTTAATTCCATGTAGTACAGTCGGATATAGTTTTGAACGTACTTACGTAGACAAATGTTCCATTGCCTTTTCCAGTTCGGGATCATCATGTTGAAATCTTTCCCCGGCAATAAGTGTCCAAAGTGCATTAACGACAGCTACATTGAATAGATTATGAGTGGACATGGGTTTCCCCACCGTCTTTTTGAATCCTTCGATCAGTTCCGTAATTTCTTCGTGCACAGCGCACTCCATTGTTTTCTTTCCAAAACCAAAGTCCTTAAGAGTTCGAGTGATAAACCGACGCTGTTCTATCCATTTCCTCCCGTGAGTAAAGACAACCCCTAAGGCATTCAAAATCAATTAAAAATGTATCATAGTGTCGCTTGGCATTTGTATCCCATTGGGTTAACCCACCTGAGTGTCTGCAGAAAAGTGAAGAAAATATATTTTAATTTCTAAGTTTAACAGAGTACAGCTCCAGGATTTCCGGAAAGCAGAAAAGCAATGCTCAGCATGTATACTGCCGGAAATCTACTTTTTTCTACGATTGGGATAGGGGATTGATCTTCAGAGCCGCGGATGAATATTTATCAAGGTCATTGGAGATTTCGTGGTCTAGGGGCAACTTGTAATCGGGATGACAAGGCTGTCGTAAGAAGGGATAACTGTTGCATGCCAGGCAGCGCACGGTAAGACAGAAAGAGTTTTAGAGGCACAGTAAGAATAACATAAATGCAGATTAATTTCTATAATAATATCAAAATTCAATTCGACCCGCAATCGAAGGTCACAGACTTTGATAACCAAAATAACCACATCCCTGGTAACATTAGCTAAAATTGATTTCAGATTTCTGAATTCTTGCTCACCTTCGGACACACCATCACTTCTGGCTGTGAACATTAACCAATCCGGACGTCCTGTAACTTCAATATCGTTGAAAACTTCTCTGATTAGTTTCATATCATTTACCACAACAGCTCTAAATTCGGAACAATTTTGAATGTAAGATAAATTTAATATTTTTCTAAATTTAGTATGATTTCCTTTGCGACGACCTATTTTAAATTTGCCACAACGGCAATATAATACCAATTGAAGGTATCTATGATGAACCAACAATAAAAATTGTTATAGTCAGCACAGATGATTAAAAGTTTTTACCCGAATGAGAGAAATATCTTAAATTCGAAAAAAAATTATATTGCATTCCTTCGATTTCATTCTGTCACTAACAAGACTTATCGTGCCATTGAGCAAATTGCGCACGTAACTGCAAATAAATCTGTCAGACCTTTACATGGGACTGGAATTCTTAGGCGTTGCAAAAGTCAAAACTGATAGATAGAATAAAAAAAGTGGATCACTATGTGTGGGTTACTTACGGGTAAACACCGAAATCGATGGAGTACACTGGTCCGTACACCTTTGCCCAAGCTGCGCATTTCTTAAACGGACTGGTGATCAAACTAAGTAAATTACCTATGATAGGAAATCTCCATGGTCCTATCATGAAAAAGTGAAGCAAACAGTTCTTTCAACACCTACTCTACAGATTCACGGCAAACTACCTTGACGAATCCTTGGCTCTTTTGCTTAAATGTCATACCTGGTGGATAATTTCTTCCTCTAGCTTTTCTCCCATTATAATAGACAATTCCAAGGAAACCCAGCACCAAGCAAAAAAAAAATCCAACGCCACCCATTTTTCTACACAGCAATATCAACGCCGTAATAAAATCTGAAGTTTACAAGGCAGGAACTAACTTCATACTAACATCACTGTCCACATTGATCATAAAATATGTAAAAATTAGTTCACATTGGTTCAGAACTGTGCAAAGCAATTTCTTTGCACGAGTTAAGTGTTCTGCAAAATTTTCTCAGTCGCCGGGAGGAAAAGGTAAAACTGAAGGAAAGTTTGGAGGAAAATGCAAGTAATGTAGAAAATCAAGATTAATACGTGAGAACAGTTGAGGTGCCGAGAGAACTTGGACTCACAAATATGTAAACGAGCTTTGAGTCCAAATCAGATGCATTTTACAAAGACATACGAAATAGCATTAACTAATTTTACAGCAGGAAGTAGGACACAGTCCAAATTTATTTTTGCAAAAAAATTTCACTGGGCCTAGTTAGGCAAATTAATTTTCTCTTTCAATCGCATTTTCTAAGTGATGCGTGCATGATTTTTGGCGTAGGCCGCCTTCGCGATTTAATTCCTCTATAATCATATCAGTAACGTTCTCTAAACGACTTTTCAAGGTTAATACCATGGGAAAGAGCGATTTTTCTAATTTTTCATTTGCAAAGTCGCACATTTTCACCGCTATCTTTTTTTTAGAATGTTATGCGTTAGAAATGCGGTGAAATGTATTCCAGTTAACTTTCAGTGTTAATAATATAAAATATTTGCGGAAACCGAAGATGTAGTGAGGCTGAAATATTTTGTGGCTATTCTATTTGGTGGAAATAACAGAATAACAAGTTGACGATGCCTAAATTTTACGCGCCACGAATCTTCGCCGCGCAGTAAAAAACGTTAGTCTATTCCATGTTGACATATTACGATTAACGATGAGTGTATTCATACGGCGGTCATCTTATTTCTGTTCTTCCAGACCAGAATCATGTTTTTGACATAATCGAGGGTTGAAAACCGAATTCAAGCTGACCAAATATATTTAATTGATTTGTGTCTAATGTTTTTTGAGAATCGAGTCGAACTCCAACCAATCGAACAGAAGACCCTGTAATTTCATATTTGACATTATGATAATAAATTGCGTTAATTTAGTGTACTTCTGGGAAATATTCTCCAGTTAACCACCCTATAAACGCAGTCCTGTAAAGGGCTTATGAAATCCCAATGTCCGTCTGTCCGTCCGTCCATCCGAACCCAAACTGCCCACACACACCTATTTCAAACTCAATAAAATATTGAGAGTTTAAAGTCCGGCTACTTTTGCCCTTTGGGTCTTGTCACAGACTTCGCTCTGTTCCGATCTAATCACATTGCCCCGGACGCTGACTCCGACGTAGGGAGGACACGTAATGTACAAGGCTAGGCTATAGTCAGTACAAATGTACCCCACTGCCCAGAGCTTATACGTAGCCAGCAGCATCGCGCCAAACCTAGTCCTTTTAAACTCAATGATATCAACACAATATCACTTCCAAAATGCTCTGATCCACCTACCTCTCATAGTTTGTCAACTTTTTACCACCTACAGCAATAGTTAATATCTCACACCTAGACTTAATAAATAGCATCCTGGAAAAATATTTGTTTGAAGCTTCATTGTATTTATAAATAATTCGATCAAGTACCGGTCTAGCGAGGTATATTGAACTATCCTACCGTAAATATGTTCAAGCACATCTGGTACTGATTCGCTCTAACCTTATTGCATTTAATAGTAATCACGAGTTTAAACACACCTAACCGCCGGGCATATATAATACTACTGTCACTATAGCTCTACAAAATGCCAAATGGAAAGGAGATATCTCTATTTTGACTTCCAAGCATATGATGAGCACCAACGTTAAAAAGATATCGCCTTTATTTACTACTTCCAAGCATATGCAGAGCAGCAATGTTAAAGAAATGTCGACTCCATTTAGACTTAACGTTACAGACATAGCGTCCAACCAAACTTAACGTTAAAGAGATGTCGCCTCTAATTAAACTTAAAGGAGATGTCGATTAAGCCATATTCTAGAACCACTTTACCCCTCTCTACACGCTATCAACCACTTCACATACCCTGTAAACTATCTCCACGGGCTGTCACCAAGTCACGACTGTTTACTATTTTATGCATCTCCTCAATGGGTGTAAGTTAAACTGGACAGAACTCTATATTGGCTTAAAATACATGCCAGACCCAAATCTAAATTGCAAGCTCCGCCCTCCCATACCTGGATTCTGAGCTCATGTAAACGGAGTCGAAATCCAGGTTTCACAAAATCTTTATTTTAAATCCCTGTTTACTAAACCCCCTTGCATCATGTAGATTTGGAGCCCAAATCTGGATTTGGTCGAGCACAAACAGCATCGCTATTTGAACTGAACGGAGCTAAATTAAGTTTTTCAAACGGATCACACAAAAGTCTCTTTAACGGACAAATTAAATTTTTTTAGTTAAAATTGGACACCGAATTAAATGACAAGAAAGCCAAGAAGTCAAAACTAAGAATTTTTGAACAGAAGCCCAAAGTCGTTCACTTATTGAAGCAATCAACGAGTTGAACGTTCTGCAGATCTTGGACAACAAAAAATCTAAAAAAATTCGGCTTTTAAACCAGTTTAAATAAGATTGCGAACAAAACTGTTGGATAAAATTAGTTAAACGGAGAAGCGTGCGTCTATTTTCTTCCCGCTGAGTTGTTTATATTTCCCACAGCTAGCACAATCAAAACCCTGACAACCATTGGTACGTTTTATTACTTGACGGCTCGTCGAGAATTAAAATTTGGCATACGTGATCAACTGGAACCTGTTTTTTGTGGACATTGGCTGTAACTACCTTTTGACATCGCTTCTATCCGGAATGGGAGTCAAATGTCAAACCTCTTGTTCAGCTGCGCTTCCAATTGTTCATTCGCAGTCAAATGGTCCTTGTCTTGTAACTAACTTTTATGAGGTTAATTGCGCTTCCAATTATACTCGTTTTACTAATTGACGCATTGTCTTAAAATTTGACGTACGTAATCAAATGGACCTTGTCTTTTATGTACATTGTTCGTTCATTGTTCCAAAAATATTACTGTATTGAAGTTATACAAGACTGAACCTGGAAAACCGTGTAATTTTGTTTTCGTCGTCAAGGAAACGTTATGACTCATCTTAGCGCTAATTCCCTTCAAGTAATCCCAAAGTGGGTCAACAGACTTACATAAAATGTGATGTTGAGCGTTTGGACGCTGAGCATCACAAAATGGGCACTGGTCAGTGCAAATTAAACACATTGCATTCGACACCACTGGTGTTAACAATGCATTGTGCTTCAACCTAAAGAAAATGTCACGCTCAACATTTGTGAGGCCACATTTTGTGTTGCCAGTCCTTTCTCGCCATCAACATCAGATCAGAGTCAAGAAAAGTCAGTGATGATCCAGTCAAACAAAATGAAAAAGACTCCACAACATAATAAACCTCAGAAATATTTTTGCATAAATTGAATGCAGAAAATGAGATTTCCTTACTCACTCCAATCTTGTCTCGGATCTGATCGTAGCAGAATCTAAACACATCAACTTCCTTCAAGAGATGACGTCTCTTTCCAGAATTCATATTTTTTAATTTGTCATTCAATCCATTTGGAAGAAAGAACTGAACTTCTTCAATTGAGCTCCCATCCACACAATCCTTCAAATAGTGGAATTTATGTGGAGAGAAGTACAGAGGGTGGTGAATATTATTAGGACACGCAGTAATTCTGAACTGCATTGTAATCAAGTACTCTCTAAGGCTAGTCAAAATAGTTCCAACGGTTGAGGAATTCGAATAAAGTATGGCTTTGTGTTCATTATTTGATATAGTTCTTGACATTAGTTTTTCCACTGCGTGAAGGAACAAGTACAAAAAATATTTCACAGTAGTTCCGACTTGTGAACGCCAAAGTTATTCCCCACTATCCTGTGCTCACAACAACTGGCCAGTTTATATATTGCAATGGCGATTCGTTCATCCACCGGAATCGGTTCTCGTACAAAAATATCGGCGAGTGCCATTTCAGTTGCTAAAATAGCCACCGACTTTAGGAACGCCGATATCTCCATTCAAGTTTTCTATCTAATCCTTATCCGAGTACAGGGTGTCCCAGAGTTTACTTGAACACTTTTCAATGGTTCTCCTTACTTAACCGCGAGCGCGAAAGACTTCAAATGCAAACCATATTTGTCTGCGTCTTTACTCTACAGAAATAGAAAATAAGATATAAGATAATAGAAAAAAAATTCAAGTTTCAAATTTTTTTGAAAATGCCGAAGAAATTGTACTTTGAAGTGGATTTGACCGTTCGAAAACTTTCCAACGAGGGTCACTCCGTGAGATCCATCGTCAAGAAGATGCAGAAGGACGGAAATCCTATAGCTCTTGGTACAGTGTCAAACATAGTCAACTCTATTGGATTCCGTCGATACCACAGAAATATCGGCATCCCGTCCCCGGCTGTCGACCATAAACCCCATCGACGTCCCGTAAGAACAAAAAAACTTATTAAAAAGATTGATATTTTGACTGATGGAGAGAACCCCCTGAGCGTCAGAAAAATTTCCAACAAATTGAAAGTGTCGAAGAGTACAGTGAACAGGGTTATTAAAAAAGATTTGAGGGCAAAAACGAAGAAGAAGGTACCGGTACATCGCCTCAACCAGAAGCATAAGGCTAACCGGGCCACTAATAGCCGAAAGCTGTACGAAGGTCATATGGCGGGTCAACGGTCAGAGTTCATGGTCACTTTGGATGAAGCCATATTTGAACTACGAGACTGCAAAAATGTTCGAAGAATTTACTATTATAAACCGGGAGAACGTGACCCCGAATATGTTTCTCAAAAGAAGGAGAAGTTCGGGAAGCGATTTATGGTGATCGGTGCTATGACGGGTCGTGGAGTCGTCCCCCTTCTCAAGGTGCCCCAAAATGTGAAAATTAGTTTGGACTACTATATTGAACATGTGCTAAAGCCAGTCTTGGAACGTGAAGTTGCAAAATTATACCCAGGAGAGACGGACAAAGTTTTTATCCGCCACGACGCCGCTTCATCGAAACTTTTGAGAGGGGAGTGGAACAGTGTTTCCATGAAAACAGTGGGGAAAGTCTTCAATTTTTGGAAACGACGATTACGTATGGTTACTAGGAGACATGGAGAACATATTGAACATACAAAAAGTAAAGAGTGTCCGGAAAGGATTGTTACACTTAGTTAATTTATTTTAGAACTACGTCTTCCTTACATATGGCTCGGTT
>JAQGCA010003955.1:0-10995 GCA_034698945.1 Protaphorura quadriocellata
ATTTTCGAAAATTTCTCTTCCGGGTCCAGTTTCAAGATGTATCTGGCTTGTTTATTGTTATATACATCCTCAGTCGGGGTTCCGGATTTTGCACTGTTCTCCGGCCCTTATTGTCCCACTATTCCTTTGTTGGAGCCGCCATTTTTGATATCATAACTGGTACGTTTTTAAATTATCTGGTTCCGGCGAATTCTACATACAACATAAGATAATCGCTAATAATGACTGGATTTTCGGGAGAAAATAGGTCGAATACTATGGACAGAATGACTATTAATTTTTGCTATTAAAGGCTCTAAGAAACTCAATTTGGCCAACATTTCAAGTAGCTCATTGTCAATCCCCAATCTGGATCTCGAGAACGTTGTCGGATTGAAGTTGGGAATAACAGAGATTAATTCGGATTTGGCTGACAATACGGACAAAGTATGCAGAATTGAATTTGAAGATGTCATCGGGGTTTACGGCGAGAAATCTACTGGTTAGTTTAGGTCTCAATTTTGATCTGGGAAATGCTCACTCGGACAGTATCTTTTAATTGTAATAACATTAAAGTAGTATCGTCATTAAATGAACATGAATTTCATGGCTTAAACTCAAATTTTAAAAGAACCAAACTTTCAGCGAACGAAGTGACCTTTTAACCACGGATGTTATCATGTACTACATAACTGAAAATTTTGATGGCATTGGCATTGTGGTACATAAAAATATAGATTACGTGGAAATTCGTTACCTTGATCTAAATCATCTCTCTTCTTCAGGTTCTTTAAAGAAAGGGAGGTACACATTTTGTGAAAATTTTAATTCGGAATCGATAGAACTATTATTCAGATCCCACTTGGACATATTAATTTCAGTTGAGAAGAAATGAACGCAGAAAATACTCAAGTGCGTTGCAGGAAGCGTTTGATCGACGATACTATATACTATTATCTGTCACCTGTACTTTGTTATAGAATGTATATCTTAATTTTTCTCAAAATACATATCTGGGTTCGATTGGAGTCGGCGTGAATCAAGACGTTCTGAACTATCTTGCGACATTTTAAACGAAGAATACAAGCCGCCAACTTGGAATACAATTTTATAATTAACAATTACATTTAAATTTTATAGGTGACCTCACCATAACTCTGGACGCCGAAGACAACAGTTTTCTTCAATTAAATATGAATGGGGAATGGGGGATCGGAAGACTGATCCCTATAAATGGTTCAGAGACTAAATTCGTGGTGGATTGGAAAACAGAAATTCTACCTCATTTCTACACTTATCCTCAGGAGATCCTGCCAGTTCCAGCTGTTCACGTCGACTTTAGGGTCAATTCTTTGTATTTATTAGTAGAGGGGATGGCGAATGTTCTTTTTGTGCGAAATGCGACAATTGAAACATTCCCAGTCATCCCGTGGGATCCAACTAGTTGTGGCCCGTATTAAATATGACATTGAATATTAATATAATAAAATTTACACAATGATATTCCTTAACTTATCATAATAATTTTTTTGACCGTATTTGAATTAACGATAGTTATGAGATTCAGGGCACCATACTAAAAACCTGACCACAGACACTCCAATTGGCACATTGGACCTCGGATAAGGTTTTCTGGGGAAATCCGGATTTTCCCCTGTCGATAAATATAGTTTGCACGAAATGTAAAGTCTGAGAAAATTATAACATATTGAGCCTTGGAACAAATCAGTTTTGAAAAAATCGTGTAATCCTCACATACTTATACTCAATTTCTGGAGCTCTATCGAAACTATTATGACTGTATTTCATTCAATGCAGAGAAATGTGTCGCATTGAGGAATGGAAGAACACACATGAATAATAAAGCGCTCGTCAAATTTCTAATTTTTGTGTAATGTAAAGCAATGTATCTCAATTTCAAGTCAGTTTCAACGAAGTTAAATTATGTAACATGACAACTAAAATTGTTACAGCGATTCAGCTATAAACAAATCATCGAACTCTCGGACTCAATATCACTTGGCTCACCTCTTCGTTTTCTCGACAATTTCCGACGCTTCATTCGATGACCAAAATATTACAAGTGCTATAAACAATTTTCAATACAATCAATTAGAAAGTTTAATCAAGTAAAACTCCTTGCACGCACACGAACTAAAATAAATCATGGACGGGGGAAAGCAAAAGAAAAGTACGTACGCAGACGAATAAAAAAAATTGAATTACAGGTCAAGTTCATTTTTCACTAAAATTTTGAACATTTTGAGTAGACGCGGATTCTGGAGAACCCCAGTTGCCGACTTCAGCAGTTCGAAAGGACATTCCTGGAGTATCGGAAAAGTATTGGAAATTAGCAGCAGAGTCAACTTCCGTCGCTATACTGGCCAAGGAAACTCTCGTTCCGCCGAAGAAACCAGGGTTGGATCGCCAACCAAAGACGCTCAATGCTATGGGTTATTAAAATTTAAAAAGAAACTTCTATTAAATAATTTAGTGCAATATTCAGACAAAGAAATTAAATACCAGCAGAATAATCGATCTTTCACAACCAGGTCAAACTCGAATTATCAGTTTTCCTTGTATAACTTCGTAAAACGACTAGTTCGGTACAGAATAACACTGAATGCCGAATTCTGGAATTTTACCGCTAGTCAAAACCGAATATGACCTGATATTTGACCAACCAAATACTTCGGTCGAATAATATCAAATATTGTATACTTTATTTTATCCAATTAGGCAAAACTCAATATCCACTTTCCGTTCGAATTTAATTGTATTATCGAGTAAACAAAATATTAAATTGTTTTATTTCAGGGGTGGGGGGAGTGTTAAAACGTAAAAATGAGGCGAAAGAAAGAGAGAAGTCTTTGGCTAGAACTTTGCCTTCTGGATCATCAGTTGGAGATTACAGCAAACCCCGAGATTCAAGTTCCTTCCGTCGAATGACGGGCCGAAAAAGTTCTGTGAAATCCCGTTTGAGTGTAAATCGATCTACGACCGTTATGTCATCAACGGATGTTTCAGCGAGTGATCTAGGGGGAACTGATGATGAAGACAATTGGAAACTATTTGCCACTGAAGTGGATGGTGTCGATGGAGATGAAGAACTCCTTGAAGATAAAGAACCAAAATTTGAAATGGCTGTTGTAGAAATCGATGTGAATGAAGCTCAAGAGGATATGGATAGGACCCTCAAAAAGTAAATACAAGAAGATAGATGGGCTAAGTAGTTAGTAAATAGGTGTGGCCGCCAGATAGGAAATACTCGAATGAAGTGAGGTCATCAGGTCATCCCTGGGAGATTTGAGTAACTGTAACACCAAGATGATGCACAGTATTCGTGACGATAATGGCCGCTGATTATGAACGAATAGGTCCAGAGAACCACTCACCCTAATTCGTTTGTGATTTATTTAGGATGTTGAGCGAAGCGAGAACGACAGTGCGTGAGAAAACAGTTTTGGCCGATACTTTTGGAATGTTTCTTCAAGCCTTGGTCCACATGCAAGAGGGTGAAGTCGAGGCGATTGATCATCTGCAGACAAAGAATGGAATCCTTCAGACAATCACTTATTTTATCAAAGCTTCTGAAGATCTGACTAATAAAATGGTCGAAAGTAAGCATTATAGCATATCATGTATGTTATAACCTAAAAGTAATATAATCCTACCATGGGCAGACTCGACATTACCTGCATCTGGTATCTGGATCTGCAAATTAGTAGCCGTTACTAATTTGCAGGTCGACCTTCTATTGCAGGGTTTGTTCGATATACAGATTCCGTAATAATATTACGTAATTTTGGCTTTTCTATCAATTTGGTTTCACGCAAAGGGATTCCTTCTTGCAAAGACATGGAAGTGTTTTTCCGATGATTCCGTGAATTTATTTCAAAAAATCTTAATCTTAATTCCAGAATCTGAAGAGAAAATAGAGGATGAGGAAGGGCTTGGTCTTTTGGAGGCGATGGCAGCTCCGGTGGTGGACGAAGCCCCAGTACCAGTTGAGGTTGAGGTTGAGGTTGAGGATGACGATCCGTCACGAAAGAAAAGTGGCGGAGGAAAATCGCAGTCAAAGAATGTTCACGGGATATCTGTAGATGAAATGAATACGGCAACCATCCGGGAAACTTATTTGGGACAAAGAAACAAGTCAGTAGAGTGGTTTATATTTCATTATAGTATGACTAGAAAAATGCATGAAAGGTCCGATAAAGGGAAAGTTAGATAAAGCAAGGCCATTACGACGCCCGCAAATCACTAACAAATCTGTAAACTTGCGAAACTTACATTTTCCCTTATATTTTATCTCCAGGATCGACATGCAGAGCCATTTGAAAATTATCCATGCGATGGAGCTGAAGCAGGTTCAATTCGAAAAGACCCTAATGGATATGCACTACTCTAAAATGGTCAAGCCCAGTGATTTACAGAAAGAAATGAAGGTTTGTCAGAAAATATCAATTTAAACAAAATTCAGGATTTAATTCTAAATTTCCCTAACCCAGGATATGCAAAAAGCTGTGACAGATTTACATTTGGAGCTCCAAGCTATTCAACACGACACGGCGTCTGTCCGGGAGGACATTGTAAGCCTGGAAAAGGCTTTACACGAAGATGAAATCGCGACAGATCGACTGGACTTGGAGATGCTCACGAGACAAGTACGGGATATCAATTTTGGACAGATATGTAAATATATATTTTTAGACACATATTTCATTATAAGTTTCATTAGATGGAAGTTCAGCTAAACTCGAACAAGCCATTACATTTGGCTAAAGAAGCGGATAAAGAGGCTCACAAATTAGAGCAAGTATTGGACCATTTGAATACTCTGCAAAATCGGTGGACTGATGGAATGGAGTCCAACAGGAGAATCCAGGATCATATTGATCAAAAAACTTTGGAGTTTCAAACCCTTGCGGCTGAGGAAGGAAGAATGTACGGCACTCGTAAAAGTTCTCTTCATAATTCCGAGACTTTGAGCGAAGACATGGAAATAATGCTCAAGAAGGAACAAAATCTCTTGGACAAGGTAGACCTCTCAAATTCTAGGAAAAATTGTCATTGGACACTATCCGGCCAATTTTTGTTAATTTTTTTTTTAAATGTTTCCTTAGTGTGCCGCTGCTACTGAAAGTATGATCCTGGCAAACCGGGCACGCAAGAAATTACAAGACGACCTACATCACGCTCATAATGCAACAAATAAGGCACTTCGAGACTGTCAAAGGATAGAGCGACAATCCACAAGCTCTCGAGACACTCTTACAAATACAAAACTGGCATATGAAAAAATGAGATCAGCTTTTGAATCCATGCGACCTAAGGATGATGCCAACAATTGGGAGAAACTGAGCAAAATGTTTCAACGAGAGATTGCAAATTTGAAAATGGCTTTAATGACTAGAATTGAAGAAGCTTCTTATACTGCGGATAAAGTTGAGAAACTCCAATACTTGTTGAACGAATTGTATGAAGCACAAATCGGATCTGGGAAAGACCTTCAGGATATGGTAAGTAACCAAAATAAAATTTCTAGAAAATCAGTTCTCTAAAATTCAATTTGACAGATTCGTATGACTGTGAGGAAACGTCGGGAGAGACAAGAGAAGTCTGAGCAATGTATCAAGCTGGAGGCTCAAGTTCTTAGATTGGCTTTGGATAAGAAAGTACGTTGATTGATTAGTATTTAATTTCAGAAATAATCATATAAATTATACTTCGGAACAGATTCAACAAATAGTATTGGACGATTGTGGGAGAAGTGAACGTGACTTACGAAAAATGATGATCGCACTTCGTAAAAAGTACACACAGTTGAAAATTGAGAGAGCCAGTTTCATGAATGACTTGATCGTGGCACGCCAAAAACTGACTGAACAAAGAGAAAAAGTCAAAATTTTCAGCAATGAGATTGATTCCTATAATAATGCAATTTTGGAAAGAGTTCGGTAAAGTTGAAAAATGTTAGTTTAGAATTAATTGGGTTCTTACAGTTGTCCTTTCCTGAATTTAGTGATATTGAACGAGCTCACTTTTTGAATCTGAACGCTGGTTTGGCCAGAGACTCTGTACGGAATGAAGCACTCCGGAGCATCCTGATTTATCGACTTCGTCGAACAGAACGTGACGAAATCCATCTTACTAATGACACACTGAGAAAGGAAATCCAGACCCAAGAAGCTGAAGTCGTTTTGATTCGACAAAGATTTGAAGCCTTGATTCATGAGAGCAACAAGGAAGCTGTGGATCTCCGGAATAGAACAGAGGAAGTTTGCACGTTTATTTCGAAGATCAAGGCGTTTGAAATGATAATTCAGAAGGGGAAATTAGAATTGATGGTCAGGGAGTTAGAAAAATCAAAATTAGAGGCAATACTCAGTGAGGTCAAAACACACTTGCTGATTGTAGCTGCCAAGTATGAATCAAATTATTAAAATACATCAAAATTTTGGTGTTCTTAATCAAAATCATATTTATCTCTAGTCAACCAGATGAGGGCAAAGTAATTGCTAAGATTACGAGCCTTCGGGACCGGACGAACGAAATAACCCAGGAAAGAATAGACATGGAAAGAATGGCCAACAATGCTAGGGACGAAAGCAGGTAAATTCTATATACAATTTATCCGAATAGGATCGGACCACCTCTCCAAAACACATTCTTTTGGGATTGTTTCAATTAAGAAACTTATTTTGTATAGACGACGTGACGTGCGCCATGACCTTCTCACAAAACGAGAGACACCAGAGTTGTTGGACGAAAGATTGTCAAATCTTGAAAAATCATTGGCTACTAGAGAATTCCTGAGACTCGAAAGGAATTTAATCATAAAACAAGTTGATGATTTTACGGATGATGCAGTCGGGCAGGCTAATTTCTTAAAGGATCGCTATGCTACCGAGGTCAAGATATTGGTTGGGATTCGAAAGGAGCTTCTTCACCTGTCAAATCGAATTGATGGGATGATTTGTGAGGCATCTTTGGCACACGCCAAAGCTCTTTCGGCCGAGGCCAAGTAAGTTTAGAGTGGAAAGCAGGTCAATTCTGTCATAATTTTTGTGCTACAATTTCTAAAAATAATGTTCCTTTAAAAGGTATGACAAATTGAAGCAACAAGTGGATGAAGCGGACGCCCGCTTTGAAAATGGATTCAGTCCTTCAGAGGAAATGGATAAAGAATTTGAACACATTTTGTGGCGTGAAGAGATGATACGTCGATCTAATGATAAACCCAAAGGATTCTTTGTCCAACGGAAACCGCTAACGGGCTCAAGAATCATAATGGAGCGTATGCGTCCGAAAACGAGGGCCATGACAGCTATATGTCAGCCGAAAGCCCCGGAGGTGTCGGTCCAATTTCCGGTCACATGTAAAAAGCGTCCTTATCGGCCAATCAAATTCCGACCTGTGACGGCCAATCGGGCACATATACAACGGAGCCGAACTGGATTGCCGATATGTAACGTCACTGCCTTAGCAACATGGTAAATTAAACTGAAGCAAAGACAGACAGGAGAGAAAAATCTAAAATTGAGAAACCATCGATCTTCATGCAAGAATAATTCAAAGAATTTTGAAGGTGAATTGATAACTCACTGGGACATTTAAAAAAAATAAAAATAAAATCATACTGTTTCACAAAATCAAGAACACGTTCGTTATTCAGAAGTTGCAGTCAATTTTTTATTTATACGTTTTATTTTGCATCAAAAAAACAAAATAACGGATTGTAAGCAAGAAAGAACCAAATGCCCTCAGAAGCGCCATCCAGTTAGTATAAACAAGCCATATAATAATTTGGGAATGCTTTAGTACACCAGAACTAAGGTCATTAGTGTTTTGTGAAAATTATCAGGTGTGTTTGGAATGTAAGACAGCCCATGAACATGCCGACGCTGTTATGAATGTACTTATGTACAGGATATTCAAATATCGTGTCAAATTTTATTTCGTATGAGATATTTTTTCTTGTACTCTTCCATGTCTACTGTTAATCCTGACCGACGAGATTCTTCCGCAGCAAACACGTACATGTGTGACTCTAAGGTGGAGGCAGATAATTAAATAACGCAAAGTGATTTGTGATTATTAGTAATATTTTGTACCCAGTGTTTCAAGTGGTCCTGTTAATATGTGACTTGGGTCACCTGTCGAGCAAGCCTGAACAAAGGATTTCATAAATGCGAAATCTCCACCTCCATGTCCACTCCATTGAAATGGGCCAGGTTTTATCATCTCGAACAATGGATTATGATCCGTCACTTCTTTTGTTCGGAAGTTTGTGACTTTGATAGAATTTGCACCATTCCCCTCCAATTCCCCAGCGGTTCCAAAAATTCGAGTCTAATAAGAAAAAATAATTTTAGATTAAATACTACCACAAGGATGTCAGGGTTATAATAGAGCGGTACAAGCAAAAAATTGCTTTGCTACACGGTGGATTGGATTCCATCAGATTTAAAATACTCCGTGGTTGTTCTTATGACGGTGTGCTCTCCCTACTCTTGAGGGTACCTTCCCTATGCTAGTGTTACCTTTCGGATCATGCCATCCGTGAAAGCCATCATTGTCAGGGAAGCGGTAGCCCCGTTCTCAAATTCCATGTTGACCACCTGATTATCACAAACATCGTTGTCCATTTCATAAACACATCGTCCGTAGTCTGATGTCTTAAGAGCCTCCGTAAGATTCTCAATGTCTAAACCAAAATTAAATATCTAGTTAACTACATTCTTTTAAACCCAAATATGAAATCGTCTGTTCAGATCTCAGATCATATTTTCATTTGACCTATCTCCAAATATTTGGTTAAAAAAGTCCGTATTACCTATTGGTTCTTTCGGCTGTACCACAGTATTAGGCCACCCCGTATATCCTTCATTGAATCGGTCAATGTAAACCTTTTTCGCAGAATAGTGACATGTATTTCGTAAGGGGCACTTTAGGCATGTTCTAAAGGAAAATTAAAGAATTAAGTACTCAATTTTACAATAACTGATTTAAGAGAATCTTACTTGGCATCTCCGGCTTCCTTTGGCTTATTTTCCTTCGTGAAATGTCTCAGACTTCCAAATGAGGATATTCTCTAAAAATTCAAAATGCTGACTTTATTGAACTCTAACTATTTCCGTTCACTTTCTTACAAGGTTAATTAGGATATCATACACTGCATTTCTGATTCATCAGGTACGCCAAGAGGTCAATATCGTGACAGCATTTGGTCAGAAGAGAAAACGACGACGTACTTTCCTTGTGCCAGTTTCCACGGACATACTGGAAAATATGAATAGGGCTTGTGTAGAGTTCTGTTTAATCATTTAACCAATTCCTATGCAACCCGAGTTTGAAAGTTACTGAAACTGATAATATGTAATGTGTATACATTTTGTAGAGAATTTTATCTGGAATCCATGGCCCACTTACCGAGTGAGCGAAATGCCAATACCCAATCATTTCAATATGTTGAATATTGACAATGTCTCCGAGAACTCCTGAATCAAGTATTCTTTTCAGACATCCGATGTACATGGTGTACCGCAGAATATGACCAACTGCGAACAAAACTCCATTTCTTTGGATTGCCTCATAAATCTGTACACATTCTTCCAGGTTGACAGACATTGGTTTCTCCAGAAGAATGTGATATTTCAGATCCGCAAACGCTGGAACAGTAATTTTAACACAAATAGTTAGTCTAGCTTCCTCAGCCCGAACAGTCACAAATGTTTAAGTAAGATATACATTCTGTAGAGCATATTATAAGGAATTTAATGTAGCGCATTGTTAATCGTAATATTCCTCAACAGGTCCTATCCCAGCGCATGCAAAACCTAAGAATTCTGTGCACACAGCCAGTGAGCCAGTTGAGATTTTTGTAATAAACTGTTCCGAGTAATATTCCCTACGAAGTGTATTTCTCAATCCTGCCTAAAGTTTAAATCAGCTAACCTTCTGCAGGGCCAACATGGTCACGATCAGTAGTACAAATCGCAACAGCATCTGCGAGTTTCGGAACTTTTGTCATCTTAAAAAATCAAGTCGAAATTGAAATTATACATAAAAATTGACATAATTGTAGTTTAAATTAAGAGGATGAATGCATTTTGTACAAACCAGGCTCCAGTCTCCGACAAATACATTTTCTGGTGGAATCTCATGCGCCTATACCACAAAGATTATACAACTATAATTATTTAAAAAAAAAAAAAAAAATACTGAGTGTCTTTCGACTAAGCGGATACATATAATGTGCTTGGCACATTGTCGTCACGCCCGGCAACTCGGATAATCTCAACTGGGAATGCTACGGCTGACTGAACATGTATGCAAGCGGGCCTGAATTTATCCCCTCTCAACACACACATCCAGACATCCGCAGCCGCGACAGGTTATTTACATGTCGATTATGAGTTGCCGTTGCCCAGGATTAATTTTGACTTACGAGATGGTGATTGCAATTCCTTTCCTGGGAACTGTTCAGTACCCTCATTCGAGCCACAGACTTATAATCGAAAAAATCAAGTCGAAATTGAAATTATACATAAAAATTGACATAATTGTAGTTTAAATTAAGAGGATGAATGCATTTTGTACAAACCAGGCTCCAGTCTCCGACAAATACATTTTCTGGTGGAATCTCATGCGCCTATACCACAAAGATTATACAACTATAATTATTTAATAATCATATTATTACGTTTGTAGATTTTATAATATTATACCTTCGCGAATTGCTCACACTTAAAATCAAAAATATCATTCACAGCCACGACTTTGAGCATCGAAGGGTTAAATTTGGCATAATCCGCGTAAACTTTTCCTCTGGCAAAGTAGAGAAAAATGAGAAAATTAATGATTAATGAAGCATAGTAAGGTTTTCTAAAGCTGTTTTGCGTTCTGCAGAAAAATGTCGCTTCCCAGGTAAGAATATTCTGAGACGAATGCGTTAGGCTAAACTCTTAACCTCTCCCAAGTGATCTCCGTCTCACGCATCCCGATTGTCAA
>JAQGCA010003956.1:0-10995 GCA_034698945.1 Protaphorura quadriocellata
TAGCGGCTCCTATTGATACAGCAATCAACTTCACGTGAAATTTTCTTAGATAATATGTTCCCTAATTTGTTGTCGGGAGGAGTGTTGTTGATCACTTCAGGCGGTATGCACTTTTATATTTTTTTGAATTGTTCCGTGATTCGCGCTTTGTGTTTGAATGGTTAGGCTGACAGAAATGTAGAAAACTAATATGAAGGATTGAAAATAAATCGTATCCCTCTAGTCAGTCTTGCAATGTGCCACGGAAAGTATTTAAAACATTGTGTTTATTTTTTCACACCCTTCGCCCTGACAAATAAGATTTTGAATTCTTTACAGGTTGAGTGACTCCGGAGGAAGACATCAACTAACAAATATTCACCAAAAGGACACTTCGATTTCATTAAGGCGAAGAGAAGTAAAGTCTCAGCATGGTACAAATTCAATCACAAAATTATCACTGGATCAGGATGCATTGTCAGCTGAACTGAACATTTTGAATTCAGAAGAACAACACCCTTGTCTCCTTTGTGAAAAGACGCTTGATTCTCATGAACTTTTAGTAGAACATTTAAAAGTTCACACAGGGCCACCATACAAATGCTTTAAATGCCAGAAATCATATTCTCATTATAGTAGGTTCGTCACACACTCAAGAATGCATACAGATGAGAGACCTGTCACGTGCCCCGTATGTACTAAGTCATTTACAAACTCAAAAAAGTTGTCAAAGCATAGTCGCTCACATACTATGGAGAAAAACCATCATTGCATAAGTTGTACAAAATCATTCAGGACAACTCAGAACTTAGAAATTCATCTAAGAACTCATACAGGTGAGAGACCATTCAAGTGCACGTATTGTTCAAAAGCATTTGCTCAGGCAGGCACCCTGTCTACTCATTTGAGAACTCATACAGGGGAGAAACCTCACAAGTGCTCTGTATGCCAGAGGTCATTTGCCGCACACACAAATCTTGCAGATCATATAAGAACCCATACTGGAGAAAAACGTTTCAATTGTTCATTTTGTCCAAAACTATTTTCGCACGCTTCAAATTTAAAAGTTCATTTATACACACATACTGGCGACAAACCACTGAAGTGTTTGTATTGTTCGAAAGCGTTTTGTCAAACAAGCGCACTAAATGTACATTTGAGGACTCATACCAAGGAGAAACCTCACAAGTGCTCCATGTGTCACAAATCGTTCAATGAACACGTAACTTTGACAAATCATATTAGAACTCATACCGGGGAAAAATTCCATAATTGCTCATTTTGCTCAAAATCGTTTTCACATGCTGGGTATCTAAAAGTACACTTACGAACTCATACCGGCGAGAAACCTTATAAGTGCTTGTACTGTTCGAAAGCTTTTAGTCAAGCATGTTCACTAAATATGCATTTGAGAACTCATAGTGGGGAGAAACCTCACAAGTGCTCCACGTGCCAGAAATCTTTCTCTCAATACAAATCGTTGGAAAGTCATATTAGAACTCATACCGGGGAGAAAGCCTATAAGTGCTCATTTTGCTCAACACTGTTTTCGCATGCTCAGAATTTAGAAGCACACTTACGAACTCATACCGGCGACAAACATTATCAGTGCCAAATTTGTCTGAAGCAATTTGCTCGCTATGAGTATTTGAATTTACATTTACGCGTTCATACCAAAGAGAAACCTTACAAATGCTCTTTGTGTCAAAAATCATTTTCAGGACACTCAAATTTGATAACCCATGTGAGGATTCATACTAAACAGAAAAATCTGCTTACCACCTGAGAGAGTTCTTCGTTCTCAAAATTTTCACCCAGGAAATTGAATGTTTCTCTAAACTATGATCTGCTTACAAATAATTGATTTGGTTTTCAGAAATCGATTGAAATTAATAAAATAATAATTGAGAGTGTGAAGAAACTGTCATGCTTGAATATTATAGTATATATTCCATCCCAGAGATCAATATACTTGGTATTATATTTAACTATAATTAATTTATGGGTCAAAATGCGTGTAAATATGTGGAGATAACAGTTTTCTGAAATCGGAAATAGTTCTAGTGAGTACTTAATCTAAAATTCGCCTAGGCGGTAATGTTTCCTGACGTTTTTATACATTATTGGAATAATTTTTCAAAAATAGATTAACAGAAATGGCTAGTTAATTCCATTCCCAAATGGTTCACCGATGTAAATCTATATATATTTTTACTGGGGAGGGGAACGTCGGAACGGATATTAAAAAACGTTCTGAAATTTTTACCAGTGATTTCTGATACGATGAGAAATTTGAAATGATGCACTCGTCGCGCATTACAGGTTTGGCTCAGCAGTTGACCTTTATTTGAATTTTGGATGTATGTTTGTATTTGTGAATGGCATGACTGTCCGGGACCTCGAACGAACGGAGTCGGCAGACGTCTCGACCCGACACACAAACACATCTCCAAAATTCAAATCCGGCTTAACTGCTGACCTAGACCTAAAATGTGCGACGAGTGACATTATCATTCAAGATTTATCATCGCATGAGGTACTCAATGGTACATATTTCAATTTTTTTTTTGAAAATTTCTGCCGTGACGTTCCCCGTGTTAGTCGTGTTGTATCATCTTATGATAGATTAATAACTCTCAAATTATATCCATTAATTGAATTCCTTCGAGTAATAACCGGTGTACAGCTGTGTGTAAATCTATTCTGAAAAAGGTGTTCAAAATCTATTGAATGAAATCATATTACTCTAGAATACGAAATACTTATGAACCACCCTGTAACAAGGTTCGCATTATTTTTATCAGATGGAATGGAACGACATGACAGTATTGTGAATCACCATGCATGTACCCAATTAAATATTCTGCTCCTTCTAATAAACGTATTGTTAATGTGAATTGCCGTATTAAAAAATTAAAATACTCAGAAGAATGTAGGTTCCGTTAATATTTAAGTAATTATTAGATCATTACGTCGTTGTATCAAGTGATTTGAATTCTTCATGTCAATAAGTCAATGAACATTTTTCTTAAATTGTTTCAGTTTTTCTTTGGGCTTCAGGAGTCATATATTTGGGTCGAATAAATAGTTTTTGAATTTTTACGAGAAGTAGAATCAAAAATCCTTCGAATTCATTCATTCCGTAGAAGGTACGATTCCACTGCACAATATTATAAAAACGGGTGGTCAAAATGGGTGGTCTAAACGGGTGGTCAAATCGGGTGTTTAAAACGTGTGGGTAAAACGTGTGGTCATACGGGTGGTCAAGACAGGTGCAGTGGTTAAATTGGGTGGTCATACCGGGTGGTCAGAACGAGCGGTCAAATTGGTGATCAAAATGGGTGGTCAAAGAATTCACGACGGTAGTCGTATTTAAGTAGCTTCTGCGTGTCAATAATATGCCGGGTTAGCTTATCGATTGTGAATACTGGAGTATACGCTAATGGCTGCTTTGAACTATTCAAACATAATCGTCTAAAAGGATTGGTGGTAATCATCAGCAATTACTTGTTGTTAGATTCAAAGTTGGAAGCAATTAAATATGCATAGAAAATTTTTGGAGAATCACTGCAAAGATTTTTATATTATTCTGGAATTTTCAATTAATTACTGAGAATTATTCCAGAATACGAAAATAAACGCCTGTTTGGAATTAAACGCCGAGTCAGCTGTTGTGAATTTCAAAATCACCCGTATTGGGTTCAGGGTAGTAAGTGTTTTACTGAAGGCTTTGATAGGATTAAAGCTAATACGGAGATTTTAGGAATAAAGAGCAAGATCGTACTCGGAGACTCTGATTGCTATGTGAGCGCAGAGATATCTTCTAGGAACTTCATATTTAGAAATAATGTTGGCACTTTCATACTAAAGAACAATCGTGTCGGCGGAGCATAAGAGTGCATTATGCTAATTCGTCGAGTATCGAGTTGATTAGAGCTCATATCATTAATGATTACTACAGAAGATGTGGTCTGTCTTACTCTAGCGCGGGTATTTTGATCTTAATTTTGAATCACACTAATACGAAGTGGATTTCGTCTATTTCTGCGCTAACCAGATGTTCCAGAAGAATTTCGTCTATTTCTGCGCTAACCAGATGTTCCAGAAGAATTTTGTCTATTTTTGCGCTAACCAGATGCTCCAGAAGATTGACATCTCTTCGTCGGTATAGTTGGTGGATTCAGACGCCGTTGGTTCGTCAGTCTTTATAAATTCAAATATGGCACCACAGTAGAACAGAACAGTGGGAGTTTTAAGGATTAGCAAGTTAGACACGCGTCCAATTACTTCAATATTGAAGAGATGTGAACTAAGCCCACAACTTATCGGTATATCCTTTGCGAGTTTCGCAAAATGAAGCATAGTGAATTTTCCAATGGCTCTCGCCTTTGGCGTGAAAATGTAATGGCGAAAGTCTGGGTACCAAATCTAACCCTTAGCGTTTCTGCTACAAAAGATAACCACGTATCGCTTCAATAATCAATACACGAGACAACTCCGACGACTCGGAGTTCGAATGAAAAAAAATGAAATTGGACTTATTCAATAATGTACAGAACCTGCTCTGAATTGACGGCACGAGGCAAAATTATAGCCACAAATAGAATTTTTTTCCTTTGTGCAATACTTGTTAAGGTTAAGAAAGTCTAACACCTTTCACCTTTAGAGTTTTCCGTCAGTGAGACCATTAATAATATTACAAATGGGTGGAATAAGAAACACTGTTTCGTTGAGTGGTAGATAACCAAACCATACTAGTCAATTCCAGCTACGACAACGAACCTACTCAACTACATGGTCATTCCATTGGACTGTTTCTACATATTTTATTGCAAGGCCTCATTGCATGTTTACATTCTGTCTAGTCGACTTTGTAGTACATTTTTAGTTTGACAACCGAATCGGATTCCTCTCAAGAACTCATTTCTAGAATAGGTACTGAGTCTCACAGATCAACATAAATTTTCTCCCACAAAATAATAAACTTAAATCCGACAAGGTAATCAGAATTCTCAACTTTTCGTCAAATTGCTCTTAAAATGGATAAGGTTGAATCAGCAATAAAATTTAGCGGTCAGATTATCTCAGTTTGTTACGGACTGGGCGTATTTCCACTTCGATGGAAGAAAAAGACCCAACAAGTTATGGAAATTAAAACCTGGCGTGGAAAATGTCGCAGAGCCGTAGTCCTAATGATTATGTCAGCAATTAAGATTTGGCTACAAATTCGTGTTCTTCTGGACCTTGAAGACTTAAAGCTTACAAGGGTGGACGATTTCTTTCGGATTTTTGTGGCGACAATATAATATGTTATTTTCTCTCTTTGGAGTTTGATTGGCATATGGTTTGGATGCTTGACGAATGACGACGTTAAGAGAGTAATGAATACGACGAATCTGTATTACAAAACATTTTCACGTAAGGGTTTTTGAAGTTTTTGAAGTAAAGGAGAAAAATAACGGATAACCTGTTGCAATTTAAAATTCACTTAATTTAGACACCGAGTACATATGACTCTCTTGCAGGACTTTACGAGAGATCAGACGCGGGTCGCAAAAAGTCAAACATACCACTCTTGGCTCTCATTTTGACTGAGTCCGCAATGAGTCTTATCGTGATTGGCGCCCCCATCGTTTACTTGGTAAATCATAAATTACACATCCTTTCTCCTCTATATCCAGACATAATAAATTTCTCGGACTTCGGATCTGTGGCAATACTAGCTTTTATACAAATGGCATGTATGTTTTATATGTACTTTGCTTTTGCGTACTATACGATTCTTCTCGTTCCAGCTTGCTTCTATACGTATGATATGACGCATCAATTGAGGTAAGCTGTATTTTAGTTATTACGGATAGGCAGAGTTTCGGATATGTACCAATGAGTGAACAAAAATTATGCTTCATTTAAATTTTTTGCGTCGTGAATGATATACATTCAAAATATTAGAATCCGCTCACATGCGGTTAAGTGGATGCATGCATGACATCCTAGCATTACGGGTAACCTCCAAATTCACTTCGAGCAACACCATTACATCGTTTTAATATGACTGGGCATGGCATGGCATCGCAACTACCTACCCCCACAAGGGAACTTCTTAATCCGCTCGTCACAAAAGGAATTCCAATGACCAACGCATGAACGAAAGGGTGCCTCCCCGCGTCATAGACCCTGGTTTTAAATAAACTAGAAAAACATCTAAGAAATTTCATAATTTCATGAAATTTTTTCAAGAAAATGCAGAAAATTAAATTGAGCGGTGCCTTAACCAGTGATTCCAATTTCTACTTTATTTAAAGCCGAGGTCTATGACGCGGTGAGGTACCCTTTTGTCTGTGCACAGGCCATCGGAATTTTTTTTGTGACGAGCGGGTTAAGAAAGTCTCTCGAGGTAAATAGCTGCGATGCCATGCCATGTCCAGCCATATAAAAACGATGCAATAGTGTTGCTCGAGGTGAATTTGGAGGTAACAATAAGTGCAATGCTGCATACTTTACATATTTGTGAAATATTTTAAATAGAATATAATAGAATGAGGTTTATTTCCGTGTCAGAGTCACAAAGCATAATTATACAATTCATAAAATTATTTCACGCCTTATTTTCTTAACTGGACACACTAGACACTACTAAAGGTTAAAATTGAAAAATAGTTTCAAAAGTGGTATACATACATTATTACAAGTTCTCGTAACACTTCGCTGAATAATTCGTAGATTAATTTTCATATTTACGCAACTTGAATTTTCAAACATTTTCAAAGGCTATTTTCTCGTTAATCAATAATCCAATCCAGTTGTAATCAAGAATCCGGACATATTCAGATTGGATTTTAACCATTATCAAAATTGAGCTCACTTGTTAGGATACACAAATCAATATAATGACTGAAATACATTTCGTCAAGATTCATAATAGTACAGCTGTCATTTACCGAAGACTTACCTTTACCTTTCTTTTGGGCTTTATTGTTTTCCCTTGGTATAAAGACAGGAACACACGTAGGACAGGCCCAGCTTCTACTCTTAAGGATTTCTCTGTAAGATATTTGCTTCATGGCTAATGAATATTTAAATCTATGAAGAGAGTTCAGAAAATATATACATGGTAACAATCCATGATCTTCATAATCCGGTTCACCATATTCATATAAGCTACCCTCAAAATATATCCAATATCGGACATTCAAGTGTACAGTCGTGAGGGATTGAGCCACAATTACCTCTCCATACAAGTTACAAGAAGGTCCCCATATGCTAGCATTCGGGCCGTCTGGGTCCCATTTATCCATTGCATCTGCATTATCCTCAAACTCGGCAAATAATTTGTTCTCAACATCATATTTCTCACCTAACAATAAGACATTGTTCGCTCAAGCTGTTTTCTGGAGTATATGATGTACTTGTGTATTTATTTCTTCGTAGTCAATATTGCCTTTGAATCTTTGATTGAACTTGAAAATACAACGAAATGAACTGAAAGTCTGATAACGGGTTTACACTGTATTTTTTATTACTTACTTTAGTGTCGCCAATTCCAAAGCCTGGACTATTCCACCACTACGTGAGACACAGAACAGCACAAGGCACTATAGAGCTTGGAGTATCATCATCATAACACAGATCAATGACTGCCACTGTAGCTCACTCCTTCCAATCGTTTTGGCATGGCTCATCAGTTTCGTTATATTCATATTTGTCGTATTAATCAAAATAGACACTCCAATTATGGTCACTTTATTGATTCTTTCAGTGTTATCAATACTCGTAATTTATATATTTTGTTTCGTTTATGTCGCATCATACTTTATTGAAAAGTGTGATCATTATTTACACGTATTTGCAAAGTTGGAAGCGAAATATTACCAGAAAATATTGATATCACTACGCCCGATACGAATTGTAATCGGATGCTTTAGCATATTGGGTGATGAGACTTGTATGGCGGTCCCGGATATAATTATTAACTGAACAGTAAATGTCTTGATCGGTATGGAGTAATCATATATTTTATAACTAAGTGTATCTGACTGTATGCGTCTAATTTTCGTTAATCAATTTTCCAATTGTAATTGATGTGAAATGAAACTTCAATCAACTACTATACATACCAAATAACTAACTTGTTGTTGTTTAATTGTATCGGGCACTCAATTTCGAGCTTGCAAATGTTGATGAATTTATTCATTTTGGTTTTTAAATTCTTCAAAAAGCACAAACAACATTGAATGATCTCTACTGAATCGGGTGACAAATTCCAGTGCTCAAATCTGTTACCACGATTGCTCTCGCCAAGAACTGCTCGATTATCGTTTCTGATGTCCATGTTTTCGTCCGTAGAATTCATTGTTCACTAGAAACTGCTAAAAAGAGGAATGGTTAATCAAGAGGTGGAACTATCACGGACGGTCACTGTGACGAATGTGGAAATACTATGAATTTGAAAGGATTGACATTGAGTGTGGGTATAGGGAAAAAAATAAAAGGAGAAGAACGGGCGGGAGAACGGCCACCCAAATAGTTCGCGCCATTCGCCATCGAAGATCGCAATTCAAACGAACGTACAGTACAATCCAGCCTAAAAGCTTTACTTTTGTTTGTTTGTTTGTTGTACGGGCTTAAAGTCTCTCTAACACATCCTCACACAGATGACATTGCAAAACAAGTCTTCCGGATTAACAGTGAGAGCATTAGAGGCGACTGATCTACCTACAGCGCGCGCGAGTTAACCATAGTAGTCATTAATTAAGGAGAAAATTGCACAATTCAGACTTCTTTCTGATCACATACCATATCCTTATCCTTAGACAGGAAGCTTAGTGTGATATAAGGGCACGAGGATATTTAAAGAAATCCACCAGGGAAATCTCCCAAGTCAGAAATTGTCGTTGAAATTAGAAACCAGGAATTCCTGATTACATTCTGTACAGTCCAGTTGCTAACCTGGTTGCGTTGGAATGCGAATTGTGTCTCTTTTCCTCCAGACTACTGCAGAAAACTATTTACATGGTAATAAACAATTTTAATATACGGAACAACCTAGTGGCTAATTGCAACAAGATTCCAGGAACCAAAATGCAATAACTCCGTCTAGACGCACAAACATACTAAGACCATTAAAAGGTAAGGGAATGAATGAGTTCCAACGGAAATGCTCATAGATAAGGAAATCAAAACGAAACCAGACAAAAGGTTCAAAGCAACTTTCCTTCCTCCTAGTAAACCCAGGATGCCAGTCATTCGCCAAGTTCCCAAGGTCTAGAGCACGAATCTTTATCTTAAATCTATTTGAGCAATTCTCTGGGTCCAGTACTGTGCAGTACCAAAGACTAGAAAGACAGTCAGGACGAATCCCAACCTATGTCCTACTCAAAATTAGTCTTGAGTTTATTCATCCTTTATGCAGGAGGAAAATACTTTCACAGAGTACTTAATCTGGAATTCGCCTAGCCAGTAATGTCAAACAAACAAACAAACAAATTTTTTATTATTAATGCTTTGAAAACAAATTAACACAGATCGGTTGTTCTATCCCAAGAGGTCCGTCAATGTAAAATATTATTACTTACTTTACTCGTGTTGTATCCTTATGATCATTTAATACTTCTCAAATGATTTGCATTAATTGAATTGTTCCGTGTAGTAACAAATGTACAGTTGCGTGTAAATGTATTCTCAAAATGGTATTAAAATGTTACTGAATAAAATGATATTAATTTAAAATATTATTGATAGCGGTTTCTTAAATTTCTTGACCTGAATTAAAGAACTAACTAATAATTGTAGTTTTGATACTACGGGGTGACTAACATGCATTATCGCCATCGTATCTCAGGATATAAAATAGTAACAACGAAGTGGAATAGCTCGTTCGAAAGATCAGCTCAAATGTAATCTCAACCACATTTTTTTAACTCTTTGTAACAGCGACTTTGCGCGCACAGCGCTAGCGAAAATTAAAAAATTTACGTTTGACGTTTTTCTGTCGTTTTTTTGGGATTTCGGTCTGAAAAGCCGTGAAAACTTCAAAATCTTAAAAATCTAACTTCACCACAATTTCCCCGTGTCTTGTACGAAAAGAACCCTGCAGTCAGCACGGCAAATCCGCCTTCGTGGGATTTGGTTGCATTTTGGATATGTTTTGACGTCCTGATCTTTGTGAAGGTCTCCCCAGAAGTCTCACAGTTTGGCCGCTAGAAATACAGGGGGCATGCGCTACGCCCACGGCGGATTCGGCTAAGCACATGCCCCGCGTGTATATCGGTACGACTTATCGGGTTGGAACCTTCACAGAAGTTATTCAGGAGGTAAAGGGTTATAACATAACATACCCAAAATGCAGCCAAATCGCACGAAGGGGAAGTCGCCATGCCGATTGTGAAGTGTACTTTTAAGATATGGGTCGACAATCTCTGAGTAAGTTATTTGTGCGTTTTCAAGGAAGTCACATTTTGAGGTAAAATCACCCATCAAGCCGACCCATGGCTCAAAATTTTCATAAATGACGTATGGGAATGTTGCGGTGAAGTTGGTTTACTCTCTGTTTACTCTGCAGCCAAAGAGCAAGCACAAGACGGCAAACAGCTGAGAACTGTCAAAAATATGATTTTTTTATTTTCGCACGCGTGCTGCGCGCGAACGCGCTTTCAAACACAGTTGAAAGAATTTTTGTTTACTTTTCAAACTAGCAAGTGCGACACATCAAAAGATACACGAACGAGAGGACGTTCCTTACGACTACGACCATTTGACCATTTCAATGTTCTGAGTTAAGAGGTTAATTTTAATAATAGACAAGTGAATCGGAGTACTCCTATTTCTGTGCAATGAGTATATAGTAGTTCATTAATTAACCTACGTTGGTCACATACGGTGCCCTGCTATCTCTGCAACACAGAGATCTCAAGATATAAAGCAGCCATTTCTGAAGGATTTTTTTTCGGAGAAATTTTGTAAATATTTTTGGCTCGTCGGTGAGGTGGACATTGGACATTGGACATGACAAGGGAA
>JAQGCA010003957.1:0-10995 GCA_034698945.1 Protaphorura quadriocellata
AAAGTCGATACAGACTTTTCCGGTGTATTTTTAAAATATAAAGTGTTGTGCCCAGCCTGTCACCTTGATAATACCAGTTATGGTTTCCAATTATACTGGTCTTAGTTGCTCCTACCTTATAGAAAAAGATTTGTTGATGTATATTGGATTCAAGGACAATAAAAAGAAAAACATTTATTTTGTCTGGTTGGTTGATTGTGGGCCGCCCTGTACTGATCCCAGGACCCCATGTGACTCGGACAAGTCATGTGACTTTTGTACACGGAGGGAGGATCAGAAAAAGGACAACAATTGAATTGATTTGAATTTGTTATTGTGATTCTATTCTTGTTTATATTTTTTAGTTGAAAGTGAAAAGTTTTAGATTTTTTAAAATTGAGTGATGACACGGGACACGTCCATGTCCCTTTGTTGGACGTTCTACGTCCTATCTCTCTACATTTTGAATACAAATACACGGTCATCTGCGACTCACTGGAAATTGGTTGTGGAAGAGAGTGGGAAGAATGTGATCATGAAAATGCCCCTCTCTCCCCCTGTCCCCCTCTCAACCACCACTCCCGTCAGTCTTCGCCCCACCGGGGGTAACAATAACAACAATAATCAAAATACTCAAAATAATAGGTGAGTTGGAATCAAATTATATCCAGAGATTTAATCCTACTATTTTGTGTTCACAGAAAAACTTCAAGTCACAAGTAGTAAGTGTTCTTCAGAACATTACCGAATATCAGGTCAAGGTTCAACTGAATAGTCCGTCCGAAAATTCGGTCAAACGTCAGTCGAGTAGTTCGGCACTTCGACCGGATAAGACATTTTTGGAATTAGATTTAGTCAAGGCTAAGGGCCGAATGAGTATATCCCCCATTTTTAGTGTTTTAAATTTCAATTTAAAAAAAAATTGTGCAGTTCGAAAATCTACGACAACAATTGGAACATTTTCATAGAAGTTGTTCCAATTTTGTCCATTTCAAAAATTGCAGAACTCTTGACGTCATTTGATTTTAAACTCTTTGAACGATTTTGAATTTCATGAAAGAACAATAATTGTAAAATAATCGTTGTTGAAATTCATTATTGGTGAATTAGAGGAAATTTCGACTTGAATGGAATGGAGTATTCGGATGACATTTTCAAACCAACTTTTTTAATCTGATAATAATTAAAGGAAATGTTTGGCAGAATTGAAAATGCATCCTTGAAATTTTTTTGAATGTAAATGAAGAATCTTGGATCCAATTACAAAATCCGTTCGTGTTGGAATTAGAATTCGTAGTTCCAAGTTACAACAGTCATGAGCATAGAGTTAGAAATTTCAGATTAGCTACAATTCCTATCTCTATGGTCATAAGCAATTAGGAAATTTTTGAACGAAATTGTTTAAACTACAGGGTGCCTAGTAATGTTTTACGGGTCTGGAAGTCAGGATTCAGGAACCACGATGGTTTGATATTGATAGTTTGAACTTGGTATTACATTTGTTTGTAACACTAATAATTGTGGTTCCTGAGTTCTGGACCTGTAAATACATATTAGTCACCATGTATATAGATTTTTTATATTGGGCTTTTTATTCGGTCAGACTTCTCAGAATTAACTGTTGTAAACAGGCGGACGGTAATTCGGTAATTGATAACTAAATATTTTGACTGTTAGGTTTGCATCTGACCCGCCATTAAATCAAAGGAAATTGTGGGTACCGCCAAATTACAACGGAACTGTGAATCGTGGGGATTGGGGGTTCAATGAAGATGAGATTGTACTGGAAATACTCATGAGTACAGTTTGGACACCGCGAGGGTCATGGACGAAGAGTGCGCATGACTCTTGCTCCAGACTCCCTTGTCTGAAGAATGATGGAATGGAGGAGGGGTCTGATCCCTCAGGAGGTCAAGAGATCTTGGACTGTGGACGTCCAGCTAATTTCACTTACTATGATCAGTTGATTGGAGTCGCGAATCGACAGAATCATCCACACATCCCAGAACCAGACGTCTCGCTCCTCTTCAGGAAGAAAAATAGCAAGAAAGACACCATTGATCTCAATACACTGGAAAGGAAACTTCGGAAGGCTAAGAAAGAGGTAACATTCACTCGTTTTTTGTGTCTAAAGTGTAAGACAATCACTTTCTACATTGTCTTTGCTTTTCTTTTCAGAAACCGAGTTCTGTTCAACTGTACAATCAAATTGGTAATTTCTGGCGAATAAAAGGTCATACTTTGAGGGCAATCGAGTGCTTCCGGCGAGCTCTTGCAGTCGCACCTAATAATCCAGAGGTACGCACTAGTAATGAGTAGGCTAATTTGCCCCACTTTGTAGGGAGTGCCCCCATTACCCCATCTCACTATTTTGCTTTTTTGGAGTGACGTGCTCTGTTAGTGAAGGGGTGGGGCAAATTGGGAAACTCTTACCAAGGTGGGGTATATTAGCCCACTTTACCCCAAATTGTAATTTTGACTGAATTTCTATTTCTTTGTGTGATTTGACTTTGGGATTGAATTTGCGTAGGTCCTCCACAACATGGCCCGTCTACTGTTAACATTGCAGTACTTGGATGACGCCCTATTCCTGGCACGTCGTTCGCTTGAACTCCAAGCTCCTGACCGGAGTGCTTGGCAGCAACATTTCACTCTGGGAGAAATACTCAAGGCCTACGGCCATCATCAAGAAGCACTCCTCCACTTCAAACACACACTGGAGTTGAGACCAGACCATGGTGGGGCTCAAGAAGCACTCCGTGAACTGGAAACACTTCTGTCCGGCACTGGACTCCACATCTGCACATTACTGATCATCATCTTCCTCGTCCTCGGCGTCCTCCTCGTCATGTTGTCTTCTCTGGAGAATGAAGAAGCGTCAGAAATGGGTTCCAGACCTCCGCCAAGGCACTTTAGTCGTGCTCTTGCCATGCGCTCTCTCAAACTAGGCATTTCTCCAAGAGCTCTGCGTGCCAAGAGACTTCCCTAGATTAACATTCACCCCAACAAGACAAACTATAGTCAGACCTCTGTATAATGCATCCCCATATAACGAACTCACAAAAATTGTAGTTCCGTTAGAACGTTTCCAGGTTTTAACAGAGTTTCCGTTGAATTAGTTCGTCCAAAAGCAATTAACAGTAGTTCATAGCGTACTTTAGTTATAACGTACATTTTTTTAACGTTTATTCCGTTTAACAAAGTTTGACACTGCCTCAACCCAACGAACTCTTGTTATAACGAACCATGTACACGATACAACATTTTTCTGATATACCGTACCATCTACACGATATAACGTATTTGTTATAAAGAACTACCGATTCGATATAAAGTACTCTAGTTGTAACAAACGACAATTGAGTTCCATCTGAAACGTAAAATGTTGGTTCGTTACTGACCATAGTAGCGTAATGCATTTAAAAACATAACGTATGTAGCGACGATGGAGGTTCGTTATACGGAGGTTTTGCTGTAGTTTTGACTAATTAAGTTTTAAACGGTCCTACTTACTTTTTGCGTCCAAACTCATATTTGATATGTTTTTGGTCGTGCCCCAACCCTGACCCTGATGACCCTCGTCTCCTGATATTATGTATAGTCTAAAGAAAAGTCGTGTGTAGTGTAGTAGTGAGTGAGTAGGTCTAGCCAAGCCAAGCCAGTCGTGGAGTCTGATGCCACATTGACCCTTGACCTTGACCCGTGTCACACGTCACGTCACGTCACGTGTCGCGCATTTTTATTCGTATTGTATTCGTTCGTAATGTACTCGTACTGTACGTTGTACATCTCTCACTCACTCGGTGGCGCTGCGATACGCCCAAGTGCGTGCGCGCGCGCATCATATCTGCGCTGAGTTAATTTTTAGAGTGTGCAAAAGTCTAGTCAGTCAGAGGAGGCACAGCATGCTGTCGTCTTTTTAAAATAAATAACTAATTGAATTAAATTACAAATTGATTGACAAATGTAAATTTTCACTCAATATGACACCAAAAAATGTACAAGACTCGAGTGGATTAAAAAATAAAATCAACCAAGTCAATGATTTATCGAAAAATAAGACCCTGGGTCTCAGTTTTACTTTTCATTCATTGATTTTCACATTTTGACATTATTTACAATTTACATAAAATATCTCATTTCCCAGCACAGGAAAAGGAGACCTCCAGTCTCCACCTCCATAATTATTTATTGGAATGTATACATCGAAATTCATTCTTTCATTCACTCCGCCGGCAGGCCGTCAATAAATTTTATCTACATAAATACGATACCGGGTGGTTTATAACATCGAGCACCAGGCCACGGGCTGTGACTAAAAAGTGAGATATACATATTGTCGTAATAAAGTCGTATCGGTTACATTTACACGTTTATCTTGAAGATAGCTATAAAACCGAAATTAAACATTGTGTGATAAATGTAGTTTCGGTCTTTTCGGAAAACCTTCAGATAGCACATAAATTTGCGATCTTATCAACTATTATTGGTTTCGTTAACGCTTAACCGAGCCAGCGTAGGTTCTAAATGAAGTTTTTTTACGAAAATGTATATCTCATTTTTTTCTAGAAAAAAATCACTTAGTCCTTTAGAATGGTGGTCAAAGGCAAGTAATTGAATATGAATCGTACAATACACCAAAGAAGAACAAAAATGGTGGGGAAATTACACCCTAGAGACTTGACCTCTTTTTCCGGAAGGTCACGGCCAGAGGTGTGGAAGTGGAAGTGATGATCGACTGTAGACTTTTAACCTTATTTATGTACACTGATTATTTTATGCATTAATTTTAATTATTCCGATAGCAAATATATAATTTACAATCTCAAGAAATGGAATATCCTCAAAACTGGATCCAGTCATCATTGTTATTTGCGGGAAAATTGGCGGGTGCGGATGCAGATGCAGGTGACTGTTGAGATATAAGATGAGCCGGTGAACTTTGCGGGGTTGTTTGAGATGACCTAGCCAATGCTCCAGGAGGTGGGGCTATTTTTACTCCACCAGGCGGTGGCGGAAGTATCCCGAATCCCCCTCCTGCTCCTCCACCCTTTGGTTTTGGTCGACTCGAACTTTCTCCGTCCCTTTTCTGGAAATCAACGAAAGAGAACTGAATATTTGGACGGAACAATCGATAAGAACGAATTGTGACTTAAACAAAAGCTGCACAAAAATATTAAAAGTCAATATTTTTTAACACAAATCGATGAAATATGTATAATAATTTCTAACAAAAATTAGAAAGGAGTAAATTTAAGCCAAAAGTCAATATGACTTCATAAACTTGGTAAAAAAAAACTCAGCGGAAGCGGAAGTGCCAAAAAAAAATCTCCATTAAAATATTAAAGATGAATAAATTTAATAACCGAAAATAGAATGAAATAATTATGGGGAATATTATATTGCACAGCAGAATAAATAAAAATTCAAAGCAAAATTTCGAAATACCACAGCAAATAAGAAATTCACAATGAATTTGCTGTGCAATATATTAATTTGCTGTGCAATGTATTTATTTGCTGTGCAATTCATTATTTGCTGTAATGTATACTTAATTAGCTGTGAACTTTCTTTTGATGTGGCCTAAAATTACACCCAATAATTATTCTGATTAATTATCCAAAAATTAACAAGGGCGAGAAAAAAACGAAAAAATTCAAAATGACTGATGAGGACATGTGGTGACAAAAAGTAACAAGAAAGACGAGAAAAAAAACGAGAAAAAAAATCAAAATGACGGATGAGGACATTTGGTAAAAAAAATCTCCATAAATGTAAACAAATAACGTTACAAAGGACACAATTTCAATCAATTAGGCAATAAAAATATAAACAATTTTGGTTTGGTTATTTTAGTGAAACCTAAGATAATTCGACCAATAGTCAAATTATCTGGGTGAAACCAATGTTGCGATCCATTGGCGAGAAACTTACAGCGATTTTCATGTTGATTTTGATTGTCTGACCTTCCTTGAACCCAAGGTCAAGCAAAGGTTTGTCTGTGTCTTTTTCTTTCAGAATGTCTTCTTCTTTTCGAACCCATTTGAAATGATCTTGGAGTGCTACATTGAAATCAAAACTGTCTGATCGATCAGCAAATCCTACTCCGATGAATGCGTTTCTTCCTATGAAGTTTTTCAAAATTAATCATTAAAATTCGTATAAAAAAATTAAAAATAAAATACAAATTTTTCTCACCATTATCATCTTGAATCCTGAGTACAAAATATCTTGATGAATCACTTACAGACTCAACAGTTACTCCAGGGTAGGTTTCCACCGGACATTGTGCAAAAAGTGCCCCAGAATTATCTTCTAATTTAATGAAACAAGATGTCCCACCACCACCCTTTGTCACGAGCCTTAATCGACCTGTCCAATCTGGATTGTCAAGACTCCAATCATTAGCTCTGCAATTTCCAAAATTAAAATTAATTGACCATACTTTTTCCTCATAAAATTAAATCGACAAATAAAAACGGAAAACGTGAAGCCAAATTTCCGGATAGCCACGAGCGTGCGTGGCCCCAAATAATTTGTGCTGCTTATCGATTTATCGGTAATGACGTGTCACATGAGGTGACCCCTAATTAATTAATTGCCTTTAATAAATGGCCATAATATGTTAATATTAATTAATTGTATTGTCGCTGACCTATAACCTCGATTTGTTGTCCTCGGTGGAATTTTGTAGACAAAGACCTCGGATTTGACTAAAAGTACACTTTCATATTCTGCCATCCTGGAACCACGTGACGTCACTTCCGTTTCCGCTTTTCTCGTTCGCGCTTACAAAAACCTTTTGTCTTTTAATTATCTTTTAACAACTTTGATTTTGGAGCAGATTTGATTTTAGTAGTAATATTTCACCTCTGGAAATGATTTAGTAATATCTTCAAATTTTATAAAAAATTTATTAAATTTTTTCTAATTCGTTGACTCGTCAACTTTACTTATTGTAAAAGCGAAACTTGTGACACTTTTTGAGATGACTAATGTGACGAATGATAACATGAAATACAGTTTGAAAACTTCCGCATTTGTGCGTAAAGTAGTTCGTATACTCAAGAGGTGGCGCAGCAGGGTCTGCCAACGAATGTACGGATTATTTACTGGCAAGAAGCTCTTAGCAGTTTTAGATTCACTTCAAAATCCAGGACTCACGGGAGCATTATTCGGAGCAAAAAAAAAATTCGATTCTAATAACATGAATATGAAATAATAAAATAGTATTCTAATAGACCGTTAGAATGTTCGCCTTGACTAAATAATCTGACCTAAATTACAATACATGCGGGTAACATAATGACCTCATCGGAGAGTGTTTCGTAAATATACCGTATGTCGTAAAAGTATGTACCCCACTTAATTGTCGGTCCCATACGGACATAAAACTTTTGTCTGTTACTGCCATTCGAATCGATTCAATAGCACAGCATCACAGTGTGTTACTAATATAAAGGCCTTGAAATTAACATAAATTCGCAACTTGTTTACAGCAAATTATAAACAAATGGGGGGGGGTACTTACTTTTACGACAGACGGTATAAAAACTAGGGCAATTTAACTTTGTTTGTTGTTTATTTCGCTCTGCTCAAATTGAGCGGAGCGAAATATACAACGAACAAAGTTAAATTGCCGTGATAAAAACAAATACATTATTTATGTGACCAATATCTCCGGCAGTCACAAATATACAAGTTTTTATTTACAAATTACATTGATTACATTGAATTCATACATTATTCTTCTGTTGTAGACTTGTCAGATATTATTGTCGCCTTATTTACAATAGCTCATTCTGAAAAGTTGGGCCATACAAACACACGACTACTTATGTGTCTAAATTACCCATCTCAGCTAAATCAACACATCTCGTCCGTGTCACAACATTCAGAATGGAAAAGGTACATTTCTCTCCGGTTCTCAGACAATTCTATGATCGAAGCAGAAGCCGAAACGTTTTTCTTTCTTTCGGTATTTGACACACCCCTGTTGGAATTAAAATTTAGCCTAAAAACGTGAATATTCAAATCTGAGGACGGTAATCAAACCCAAACGACAAAAAGAATGCCCGGAATTGCTCAAAATATATTTTCAACACTAAAACCACACAAATGATAACTCCGCCAAATGGATGTGGTATATTTTCGATGAGTTGGCTTTTGGCATTGACGACCATTTAAGTCTACGACGGAAACTCATACTGGGAGGATGTGATAAACGAATTCCATATATCCGATACGGATGTGGAATTCGTTTATCACATTTATCACGGCTTTATTATATCATACCGCATCGTTTTAGGTGACCAAAGATGGAAGCTGTTTTTGAGCGCTATAAATTTCAAATGAAACCAGGAAAGCAATTTTTGAAATTCGTCTGTGGTGGATGGTCGGTGCATGATAATTGGTTGTAATCATGGTTACTTTTGGTGAAAATCGCTTTGATTAGAAGGCGCTTTTGACGATCCACAACAAATAAACCTTTGACTCAATCGTAAAGTTGACTTATACACAAATACTCGGAGGAATTTATAAAATTAATTGGCGTAATAAATAATTGTCAACATGCTTGAATATTTTAAAGTATTGCTCGTTTTGTCTGCATTTACCTTCAGAGTCCACTCTTCTCTAGATCTAGATCCATCCTTATGCTTAAGATTATTTTTTCCAAGTTCAAACGCCACGCATTATGTCTTCTGTCAACTAATTATTCAAGATATCCGAGGATTGAAAAAGAACATCGACTGTGCAAACAATAGGAACTTTATCATTCAAAAAGGTTAATCTGAGACAATTGTACACAGACCTATTTCTTTTTCAATGGGATAATATCACTGACGAAACTTTGTTTTGATTTTGTTTTCTTGTAATTTACGTTTGAGCGAAGATGATTTTACTAATATGGTATCTGGAGTACTTAGATGTGCTGCCGATTTTCCAGTCACAATGGATTTACTATTCGCTCATCCACCAAATGTAAGATTAACATCTAAAACCTTATTCCTAGTCAAGACTCGGATTCGTGTATTCACCAACTCAGTACTAAATCCATATTCTAGGTCCAAAGTAAATTAATCCAAGCATTTATCCCGATCGGTGTTAGCTTATCGTCGGATGGCGTTTACGTTACTGTGACGAGGTTTATGGATTTGAGGAATGAAGCTGGAGCGATCGTGCGATTCAATGTGCACAACCCATTGGACGAGTCCGTGAACATGAGCGTGACAATATTCTACCGATGTACGAATTAGATTAACGTGTACTTGAATCTAATTGTCATCATAAACTCGTCTTTGTCATATAGCAAATAATTCTGGGGGGCTAGTCTACAAAGGCGAACGAAGAGAAGGATGCCGTGACAAGAGAAATAGATTAGTATTGCCATGCCCGACATTTCTCGTCGAAGATCGACCTCCCCGAATAATTCGACTCACAACAAAAGAGGTGAACCACAGACTTAACATTATTTGGACACCCAATCTAACACTAACAGCATTGTATTCATTCGTCATGCTACAGTGTCAAGTATAACCTTAGTCCACCCTTCGGTAGCACCATCAGGGAGAGTCGGACAAACGCTTTACGATCTGACGCGCGTAGCGGCGCTTACGTGTAAGAAATAATCGACATGAAAACGGATTTTTTAACGGCATTTTGACAGAAACGAACCCAGAATATTTGTTCGTTTCGAAAAATCCGTCCACAATTATATTCTTTTTGCTATATTTTTGCGCAATTTTCAATATTTTGTTTGGTCGGTTTGGAGGCCGTGGGAGTCCAAATTTCGCTGGCAAAGTACAGGGCGTTTCATATCTCTTAGACTACTTTGAAATTGGCGCGTCGCAACGTCACTTAAATGTTTGTTGACGCCAGTGCAAAAAAAATATTTAAAAAATCCAAAATAAATTAAATTCAAAATTTCTCATAATAGATAAAATTCAAAATCAAAAAAGATTAAAATTAAAAAAAATATTGAAATTTGGAAAAAATATTTCCAAACCTATATCAAAAACAATTCGGATTTCCTTTTGAATTTTTAATTTTTCAATTTTTTTCTTCTAAATTTCCCTTTTTTGAAATTTTAATCTTCTTCGATTTTGAGTTTTATATACATATTTTGAGAAATATTGAATTTAAAATTTTTCGGATTTTTCAAACATTTTTTTGCACTGGCGTCAACAAACATTTAAGTGAGGTTGCGACGCGCCAATTTTAAAATAGTCTAAGAGATATGAAACGCCCTGTATTTTAGAGAAAAGAGTCAGATTTCAATAGCCAAATGCCTAACCAGAAATCGACTCTCTCCAAACCGATTAAAATTGCATAGAATTATAGTAAATTAGATCGAATTGGCGAATATTTAAAAAAATCATTTTGAGTATGTTTTTGTCAAGAAAAGCTGAGTTTTGGAGATGTTTTCATTTGATTTTTTGCTTAGACGCTCGTCAGGGCCGCTGTACGCATCAGATTCGGAATGGTTCCATAGATCGTTTATAAGATTTTCTACAATATTCGTATCTCACCTTTTGTCCGAATCCTCCAGATTGGGCTGGAGAGGGGGGCCAATGGTTATGCGTGACCCTGCATGCTTCGAACAATTTCGTAACACTCAAATTGATCGAATCTCAGGAAATGAATTCTTCATCCATGTTTTCATACGATGCTGGCATTGGTTTCACGAGTCTTGATGAAACGACGGATGTCGTTAACCCAGAATACCCTATGGAATTTCTATGTACTCATCAACATTTGATTGCAAGCGGTGGTGTCCGGATTAGGATTTCGGAAATTCAAGAGCAGTGTGGTTAACATATCGTTCCTTGCCTATCAACTTGTTACTCTCGTCATTATAGGCCTCGTGCAAGTCATAGAGGCGCCACTGCAATGGCGCCTCTATGAAAGAAAAAAAGTGCACCGTTTTTCTCCTTCTCTTAGGATAAAATTCTGCCTCACTTCTCTCCCACTCGTCCGCCTTACGACGAATAACATTAGGAATTTTTTTTATTCGCG
>JAQGCA010003958.1:0-10994 GCA_034698945.1 Protaphorura quadriocellata
CCAAGTTTAACATTGGTCACTAGCATGACATGTGACCAGGGCACTCGCCAGAGGTCACGGACGTACATATGGCGACCACGCCAATATGTACCGGAAGTTATGGTTTTCAGATATGTTGTAGGCCGGTGAGTACTGATTTAATTAATATTGGTTACTAGCGTATCGCGTTACCTGATCTCACAGTGGTTATTGCAATGTTATCATGTGATATAGTATACTCCGTTACGTAATTATTGTACTCATTTGCACTGACCGAAATATTGCAACCCTGCAGCTTGTGACCTCTATACAGAACAAATTGCAATTTTCTATTTTTCAAATATTTCGACTTTGCAGCAAATACAACCTTAGCTTTTTTAACAGCGGATAGATGGCGACACAATGAACAAAATAAACCATGTTCCAAGGGATGTATTTGCTGCAATGTTGAAAAAAAGTAAAATAAAAAATGATAATTTTTTTTCGAAATTTCGATTTCGGAATGCCAAAATAGCAAAATTTTCGTAAGTAATATTTTTTTCCTGTTTAGCATTCACATCTAAACAACGTCTAGCTTTAGCTGGTCCAAAATGTTTGAAAACAAAATTACGTAGCAAAAAAACAAAAATCGACCGTTGTAGCGAAGTTGAATTTTGAAAATTTGTCACCGGTCACCTAGTCCACCTAGGAATCTGAAATTTTGGGTACCACCACATTCGAACGTGGCCAATTCGAAAAAAAATACCGCAAATGGTTCTGTTGACTTTCGATTTATGGTATCTGTACAATTGGTATGGAATTCACCATAAGAAATACAGCAAATTCCAACGGCGTACATCTTTCCAGAAGGTGTATGTGGGAAGAGAATGTTAATTTCCTTGAACCACTTGAAATCACTCATTTAATCATTCAATCGATTTTTATTTGAAATATCATTATATTGTGACTCAATTTTCCACAAAACAGTTTGCTTCACTTTACAATTATTAATAAATTACTAATTTTATCGCTTCCAATTAAGATAAAAATCAGAAATTTGAAATTAGGCTACAAGCCTATTTAAATAATTTAGTGTAAAACAATTAGTTGACAGTTTTTAGTCGAAACAATCCATTTGGACATTGTTAATTGATTTTAAGTTGAGTTATATAAGTCAGGATGCAATTGAGTTACATTTGATTTTCGAAAGTTGAGCTACAGTGGAGTTAAATTATTTAGTTGGGTAATTAATTAACTTTTGAGTTTAATTAGGAGCAGAAATTTTATGCAGTTACTTGATTGTTTCGATTTTGCGTGACAAGCTTACTTAAAAAACAAAGAATTGCCATAAATGTTCCACTGTCAACATTGACCTGAGCCATAGAAAAATTGCACGGAATTGACGAGAATTCAAAAACCTGTAAAGAAAAATTTACTCTGATTTTCAACTTTTTGTTCGCCATTTCCAATCTAAAATTTTGTTTGGTTTTTGTAAATACCAGTCAGCAGTGTTTCCTCCGTTTCAAACGGGTCAGTTTTAAATCAAGACAGACAAGAGAGCGGTGGGACGTAAATTCTATAAAATTTTCATGTTCGTCAACAAACAACGACATAAAAAAGGAAAGGCCAACCTCGAAAATACTGAAAAATACCTGTCACCGTGATAACCTTTGACCTTCGGTGGCTTCTTCAACGTTTAAATTCTGCGCCTGACAAGGACTCGACATAAGTGGTGAGTCATTACGTATTTAATTCGTTGTTGGTGACATTGATTTTGACGTCATTTCACTTCACTGCTGAGTTGACACGAAAGTGGATTATTCTCGAAATCTTGTGATTTTCTCGTCTTCTAATTTCAACAATTCTTTGATTTCTGGAGAAATCTTGGAGATTTTGGGATTTCCATGCTAAATTTTTGAGACATTTATAAAAAACCAAGAATTACGTAAATATCGAATTAGTCCTTGTATTATTTCCTTGTCAGTTAGTGATGTACGAAATGTTGGGTTTCTGCCAACCGAATATTGGTTCTGAATCCATAAACGGGCTTGAATTTTGGACATCCTCTCCGTTGGAATTCCGTTTCAGGGATTTCGTGACCAAATATTTGTATTCGGCGGAGTATTAGAAGAATTTAAGGCCAATTTTTAGGGAATAGTAACCGAATATTTTTATAATAATAATAATTCAAAATTATGAACAGATGGGTCTGTGGGGCAAAAGTTCACCTGGTTCGGCAAAGCCGGCTCAGGTACAAACTCCGAAACCGGGGTCGAAAGCTAAGACGAAACCATCGTTGAACGTGAGACCGAAGTCACAAACAGCATCAGGGAAGCCGTTACCGGTGGATAAGAAAAAACTGGATTCAAAGCAAAAAAAGAAAACAGGAGCAGCTAAACCAAAGAAAGAAGTTAAGCCTCCTCCGACCACGAGAGCTCTGGAGTACAGCAGGAAATTTTTGAGGGCCATTCGACCATTGACCTCTTACGTAACACTTCTGGGTGGATCACCATTCAAGCAAGTAACGAGAGTAAGTATCCATTTTAAGAACAAGGACCTTACCACGTATTCATAGAGTTTGACCCATGTTCCTAAATCAAAGTTGCTCCAATTGGAAAGAATAACGAATTTTGAAAATTGAATACGGAATTCAAATTTGAAAACAGGAGTCCAAATTGGATGCACCCAAAAGTACGGTTGATCCCGGTACAAATAAGTCGGAGATCTGAATTATGTTCTGTCTCAAAACATACCATAATGTAAATTTTCTAGAAATCGTCTCAACAATTTTGTACCCAAAATTGAAATTTCTTTAGTCGAATGTGTTCAAGTCACATTTATTAAAAAATAATTTTTGATCGTTTGTTTTTCAGAAAGATAGGACGGCTCGATTCGTATTCATTCCGATTAGTGTACACACGGTTATATTCTTTCTTTTCGCAATATTCAACTCAGTAATATTTGTTCTCTTTACACTTGGCCTATTCACAATATTTTTACTTCCGGATATGGAATTCGTGGACAAGTAAGCCAATTAATTTTTGAAACAATTCTAGTTTACAAAGAAAACTCTAATCAAGTGCTTCATTTAAAAATTATAATTAATAATATTGATTTGTTTCAGGTGTATGTATACTTGGGAGGGTACGATGGTCACGCGTCATATAGTTCAAATAACCATGGCTTGGACAGTGAGTGCGATGTCCGCCCTCAGCGCTTGGTACATTCTCGTTCATGGAAAGTCTTACGGAAATTTTTTCAACTATTGGATGAAGGTATTATTACTTGTATCATCATTATAGCCGGTATCCGGACAGGATCGGAACACCTCTCGAAATAAGTGAACAGTAAAACATTCACATTAAGAATGTCCCTGACATGGTAACGTCTGTAAGCATGGAAGGATTGAGGTAATTTTTCAATATTCGGATTCCTCTTAAAATTTTATCACTATCCATCCACAGAATTCCAAAATTTTTAACTTCACAGCAGTGAATGCCAGTCCGAACGTTCCTGGGGTTATACACATGAATTTATCCCCATCCTTTCACTTTTTCCTAGAGGTGTTCGTATCCTAATCCTGTTTGGCTCATTAATTGTCAGTTCCAACTATAGCATGGTCAAACATCCTTGCGTTATCTTCTAGGAAAATATCTTTGCATAAGATTTGAAATCATGTAATTGCATTTGAATCTTTTGGCAAAATAATGAAATTCTGGGAAATTAACGATTCAGATATTTTTGATTGTTTTAGGCCATTCATAGGTTGGACATGGAAGTGACAGAAGGTTCATGGCGATATAGTTGGCTTGGATGTGTGGATACTTTTCTCCTGGTTGCCTTCCTTTCCTTTGAATTTTTCAATCCCAGCACGCAAGCTGTTAATGATGCGAGTGCATTCATCATGCAAGCGATGCTCCGGCATTTCGGATTAAAAATCTATAAAGAAACTATAGATCAGCCGGATAACAAATTTTGTGGTGAATATAAATCGGATTACTTCCTCTTCTCACTTGCGGGATTTTTCATTCAGGTTGGTGTCACAGTTACGATCTAAATCCACTCAGATATATTATTAACAGAATTCGAATGACAGTCCTTGTGTCATTTGAATAAATGTTTTGAGAACTGCTTTTATTGTGAAATCCTTTCAATTAATGATGTAGGAGGCCAAAAAAGGTTTGTGGTCCATTTATTTTCTGGGTCTTTCCAATTCGGTATGTACGGTACCTTATATTCTTCACTTATTATAATACATTTTTGTGTCATTTCTCAGATATACTCTATCATGGCTGCCCGCTGCTTCGTCAACCAATTCCAGTTCTTTGCAAAGTTAATAAGTAATGTGGCTAAGATTTGGAATAATCGATTGGACTGTGCTTTAGCTGATGGTATGATTTATTCTTATTTCTTATTCTTATTAATTATCGAATTAGAATTAGAATTAGAACGACAGTACTTATGTTGTTTGTTTTTTATTTAATGAACTGAGAGATGTACGGATTCGAAGACTCCTTCTATTATAGGGATTTTTTCAATTTCGTAAATACGGTAAACTAAAATGTTTTAGTTATTGACAACCTTGTTTTATTGTGTAGGCGTGGAGGTCGACAGTGATCCACAGAAACGCCGTTTGACTTTGAGCCGTATTCTTGGTGACCATATTACCATCGTCCAGTTGTTCAAATTGACCGAGGGCGCTTTCAGATATGTATTACAGTGTTTCTTTGCCCTGACGGTAAAATATACATAGTTTATTCATATTTGTATTCATGAAAATAATAATAATAATTTAAATTAGATTCTTATTTCTAATGACTATATTTGCTGAAGTAGAGAGACCCTCTCAAAAAAGGACTCATACCTGGTTGGAATGACAAAATTTGGCATTTTAGACACGTCACAATTCATTCATTCAATAATCCAAGGTCTAATTTCACTCTAATTCGGTGAATGTGTAAAGGATAGTAATAAAAATGGACACCAGCCACAGCGAGCGTGTTGGAAGGGAAAGGGAAATATCTTATTAGTCTGCTCCATTACATTATTAGTAATGCAAATGAATGGAGTCTCTCGGAATTTCTAAAAAATTTCTAATTTTAATGATGTAATGTTTTTTTTTCACTGCAGACGTTTACCATATGTGTCCAAGTTTACTACATCACTAGAGTGGGTACAGTTGCGATTTGTGAACAAAGAGAGAATCAGTATGAAAGTGATCCTAATTGCGAGAAGCAGCGCAATGATTTGAATATGTTGTCCAACCAAACGGGAGCTAAGTCGTTCAGGCAATGCTCTCAAAATTTACAAGTTGCTATTGAGTCTTCATCCATCTCGGCAGCTCTGATTTGTTACACTCTTTATTCATTTGCCTCTGCGACGTTGGCTGGATCTTTGGCCTACATAGAGGTTACACTCACTTTCTCATCTTCAGTTTTGTTGTCAGAAAAAAACATTCATTTTTCTGATGGGAAATACCGATTTTTAAATTAATTTCTCAGAACTTCTGTTAATTTCTGAATCGAAATGTCAATTCTTCAATTAATTATTCAAAATAGTTTTCATTTTTCAGCATAACTGTCCTATATTCCTGACTTCTTTTTTTTTTAGATAAGACATCCTGTACTTAATTCATTACCCTAGAAAACAGTATTCTAAATCATTTTTCTGATCATAAATTTTTGAGTAAAAATGTAAATTTTTCTATTTCTCAAAAAAAAAGAAACGAGGAATTTCTCAGAGAAATCTTACTTTTCGAATTAATTTTTTCGAAAAAACGAATAATTACTCAGGAGGTTAGGAGTTCATTCTTCCTCAGAGGAAATGTCAATTTCTCAGCTCATTTTCGGAAAAAGAAAATAATTTTCCAGAAAGATTCTATTTTTATGGAGGAAGATATTAATTTCCCAGAAAAAAAAATTTACGATTATTTTGGTAGTAATTCGGATCTATTGTTTCTTTTCATAGGCAATGAAAGGATACAGAGTTATTAGACGATTCTCATACGCGGAATGTTCGAAAGGGAAGGAGAGGAACTTTGTAAGTCTAACCAAATATTACAGGGTCGTTCATAACCTTCAACCCAACCCCGCCTACAGTCCACATTCTTTTTAAAAAAATGTATATCTCACATTCTTCTTTCAATGGGTTGGAAAGGACTGTAGTTGTATAAGCGTTGCGTTCCATTTTTTGAACTGTTTTTAACGAACCAATTTTTGACCAATTTGTGAGTTCGATATATAGAGTGAGATATTTCTCCGCCTTATTTTATTTTTATTTACATTTACATTTCCAGTTCATTTATTTTGAATACAATCTTGTTTATTCTATTTTTTTTTCATATCTTGTCAATATAGGTTCACAGTTTGCACTGCAGTTTCGCAAATGCTAATCCAATGCGAATGGCAGCGGGTGGATATTTTCAAATTTCAAAACCTTTGTTTATCACGGTAAGGCACAAATGAAAATTTTAATTATGTAAATTATATACTAAAACGTGTAATACAATGAAGTGGGTACGGCTTAGTTTTCTGAGTGTTTGGGTTTTTACCATAAGGTCTCTGGTTCAATTCCTGGTCGGCCGATTTCTCAATTCTTTGTATCACTGGTACTTTTTATAGAAAGATTGGGGTTTGAAGCGATGTGATTTTTTTATTTGTAACGTTATATTAATGATTTTTGTTTCTTTGTACAGGTCGGGTCATCTGTTCTTAATTACTTCATCATCCTGTTGCAGTTTCGTCCTGCTCAAATCAATTTCGGTTGTTTGCCCCCTGCCCCAGTAACTACTTAAAACCTTAAGAGAACAGGTCAATCAGAATAGTGGATTCGAAGACCATTAGTCTGGTGTCATTAATTACAAATTTCTTTAAATATTGTGTATTCCAATTATCTAAAATTATGGTACAGATAATGTATTATTTATTCATAGAAATGTGTATATGTATATGTATATGTTAATGTATATGTACAAATTACTTGGCAGATTGCGTGTGCGGTCCTTGTACATTGTTAGAATTCTTTAATATTTACCATAACAAATTGTTGGAATAAATGTAATAAGAATTTACCGACGCTGTTTTATTAATTATTTGGTTCAATTGGTTGCTCACTGGATCCATTAAGAATTGTCAATTCCAGGGTCGAAATTGACGTTTGTTATATTTGGGAAAACCGTTACCCATGTTTATTGTCCTTTGTCCTTTGTCATTACCTTCAAAAATAATTCCACGTGCAAACGTGCAATAAAATTAATTGCTTTGGAGTTTATTGTTGGTCTCTGATGCGCAGTTAAATTTTAATGTCAGATTTCAATTATTGTTTGATGGTCTAATATCAGTACATATGACTGGTGTACATATTATTGTCCAGTTATCTTTTTAAAGGAAGACAGTAACATTGTTCGTCATATGTTCAAAATATTTGTAAATCCAACATTGAAGCCAAACCTGCTGAAATTCGAAATATTAAGAGGGTCAACCCACGATTTCTGCTACGTTTTGCTTACTTGCAGGTATTGAGTATTTGCATTTTCTAGTTTGTACATTTATTTTCATACCAATTCCAAGGTCTAGGACACGTCGGTGATTTCACTTTGGCCACAATCCGAGAGTAGTTCTCCGAATTTCAATTCTCAATAAAAATGCTGCACTTTATCTTTATAATGGATCTTAACGGAATCCATACATAGTTCATAGTCCAAGTTCTGCTCACAAGGAATTCTCAAGGGTGATCAAAGTTCCTGTCGCGGAACAGTGAATGCTGGTCTTATTAGTACGAGGTCTCGGGTTCGATTCCTGGTCAGCCCATTCCTTAATTAGTGTATGGATGTGTTTAGTGCAGTAACTTCGTAATCTTCGTCATTTCTCAGGAGAAATTCGGCTGCTTTAGATTTAGGGAATGTATAATCCTAGAAATTAGTCGGGAAAAAATCCATTCGAGAAAAGCCCCTCTGCATCAGGCATCATTACAAGAGTTTACATAGCGAAATGTCAATGGACGTCTTCCATCACAATACTAGGATGTTTTGCACATTTGTTGCACTGTAATGTTTATCACCTTAAAGCTCTTTACCTCATTTGATCGTTAAGAAATCGGCTGGGACTGAGATGTGTGAGGAGTAGACAGACAAAGCGTCTGTTTTCCACGGTTGAACGAATCTTCGACATGTCTGCCTGTCACCCTCATACTCGCATGCATCGCCCATCGCTCCAAATATTTATATTCCAAAGTGTCCACCGAAATATTTGTACCCAAGTTTATTTTTGTCTTCTCTTACTCAGAAATGACGTAACGGATTGGCAAGAAAAATATTTTATAAGCATCCAGATTTTTTTTATCAACTCTGCACTATTTCACCAGACCACTCGACGTGGTTCTAATTACTCTAATAGAACAAAGATCGTAAATATTATTGGGTTAATTTTATCTGATTGGAATCTCAAATTGTACAAAATTGTAAAATCACTTCATCAATGAATACACCTGAAATTAATCCTAATCAGGTTTTATGTGCCAATCTGTTAAAATGGTTCAATTGGATGCAAAGATAATTAATTTTGGATGGCGAGTAATGAAGATACCCGAGTTGTATTGAGACCGGGTTCAAATGGACATCGTAAGAATCCGGAACGAATAATAATCGTCAAACGGTTTTTTGTGAATCCATGTATTTTCTAACAGGAATGTTCGTAATTGGTTGCCATTTGTGAAGTTTGCCTTTGAATTAATTTGTGTTCGCTAATACCCATATTGAGTGATATCAATGTCAAAATCCTTAACTTATCAAAGTTCAAATGGGAGTTACTCTTATTGATTTTACTTTTTTTTTAAATTTCATTTCCATTTATTATTCAGTGCTTCAATAACGGAATTTTAGGAATGGCCCGGTTCAATATGATGAGTTATTGCCTGCAGGGGCGCATCATTCCTGCAAATAGAATGATGTGCCTCTAATGGCGTCGTCAGGGAAGGACGTGTCGATCTTTGTTCATCAGGTCCGGGGTTCAATTCTTGGTGAACCTTCTTCCCAATTCCTTGTGCGTCTGGGTATCACGGTACATGATCCTAGTTTATTATCCGGGTCGATGGGGCTTGCAGAGTAGCTTGCCTAGAGAAGAGTCACCTCATCGGTATCAATTGTGGCACATTGTTACCCTCGCACCAAAGTAGGGCAAACTAGCCTTCCTTACCCAGTGCAACACGTATTAAAATAATTTCTATTGCCAAAAATCTTGGCTCTAACCGCAGCCGGGCAGTCTAACGAGACAAATTGTCTCCACTGCTGCAAAAAAGGAATTATAAATGATTCACAGAATTTCCTGAGAAAAACTACGGAGAAGATTTGAATCTGAGAATTGATACACACGCACGAATAACTTATCCTTGTAGATAAGGAAGGCTCATATAGATTATGAGGCATGAAATAAGAAGCCTAGCCAACAGATACCAGATGCTTCGAATTAAAATACCAAAGCGAGCTTTGAGCTTTTTCTTCAGAAAATGAAACCACTCTGACGTTTTATTCGACAAGTAAATGGCGAGTTCACACTATGTGAAGAAAATTTTAACGAGCCAAGAAGAAATGGCCATCAAGATTGCGTCTATGGATTTTCTCTCATATTCGTAATATCTTAATTTATTCTGGTTTTCAAAATTATGGGCAAAACCAGTAAAATCAATTTCACGGTGGGATGGTTTCGAATCATAGTCAGTCTCTCGTAGAATAGTGGTACAATAGAATGTGCTTTATTCAGCGCATACTGTAGAAGTTTCGATTCCTTGAGGAGACAATGTAGTGAGTTTGCATAGGATTCATTTCCTGTATTTATGAGTATCTTCGACTGCTATGTGTACCATCCCTAGGCCAAATGGAAAATTTCCAGGAAGACAAAAATATGTGCCTATCATTTAATGGAAAGAAAGAAGTTAAAAATTTTTTTTTACTACCTTCGAAAAACGGACGTCGTCTCGATTCTTAGATACTAATGACGTTTTTCAGTAAAAACGGAAGTAGCTAGGATCGTAAAGGTCAAGGGTAACGGTCAGCTTTTTCAAAATAGTTTGCAAATGAAAACATTGACCAAATAGAAAGAGCTTTCACCTATCTTTGAAGATTCCTTGGTCGAGCCGTGCCAATGATGTTCACCAAAGGCTTTCACAATCAATAGGATAATTTTTTAAAGGAACTATAAAACGTGTGACTCGTTTACGATTTTTATGTATATTCTGAGACTTCTTTTTGAAGTGTTAAGTTTTCCGGGTAGCGCTAAACGGATTCCTGGACATAAAACGTGTTTCTAAAATGTGGAGAAACAGACGAAGTGTAATGGTGGAGATATGATGACAAGAGGATCACTTCCTGTCTTGCATTTGTGGGCTATGTAGTATTTAACTCATTCCAATTTGCAATGCATCATTAACATAGTCTTGAAACATTCATGAGGCGGGCGAGAGTGGGGAGCGTATTTCTAAACCTTACCTCTCATCAGGTCCTGTTCTCAGAATTGAAGTAAATCCAGTCAAAAGTTCATGTATTTTCATTACTGGGGTTTTTTGGCACGTCTCCACTTCATTGCGTGGGATCTTCTGTGGTCAATTCAAAGATTCGACGTTGATCAATCATAATATCTACTAGAAAACTCGAGTAGACTGGGTACCCGTAGTAGTAGGAAAGATTTTGAAGAGGAAGAATTGTTATTTCGACACATGGTTGAAAAACGAACAGGGCGGCTCCATCTGGTCTTGTGTAGTGAACTACTAGTGTTTGGTATTGGCGCCCCGATGCGGCGCCACGTGGACCTGTGCTACTACACGCACTTAATTCTACTCACAGAAACACAAAATAAGAAAAAAAAGTCACTGGGGCGTTTATATAAGGTATTTTCGTAGTCATTTGACTGGTTTCCATTTAGTATATGGTAGGTGCCCCTAGCAGTAGGGAGAAAGTCACTGCTCCATGGTCATCATGGATGGTATTGCCTTCCGTTGTTGGGTGTATGGTTTAGAAAAACGCGTTCTTTATCGGGAGTGGGTAT
>JAQGCA010003959.1:0-10994 GCA_034698945.1 Protaphorura quadriocellata
AATGCAATTAAAATGTTTTAATGTTGATTTTGTGAGAGAACGGTTAGGGGATGGACTGAGAGGGTAGGGATACTAATTTTAGGATATTGCTTAGCAACAAAATGCAATTAAAATGTCTTAATGTAGATTTTTTCGAAGAAATGTGACAAAATGGATAGGGTTATTGTTCCCTTGGAACCAACTAAAGCAACAGTGGCCGGGCGAAGCCCGGCCGAGAGTATATGTAATTAATATTATTTTGTTCGGTTCCTTTCTAACCCGGCTGTATGAAAGCAGAAAAAATAAATATTATAATTTTCAATTTTTTTCCCTACTACTAGGGGAAGATTGGCCGTCGGGCCGATGGGCTTGCTAGTAAATACATAAATCCAGCAGTACTTCCACTTCTGGATTTGGGTGCCCTAATTAATGGCCCTTCATTTCGAAATTAGTTCGCAAAATAAAACATAATTCTTAATTGTATCTCTTCACCAGAGTGCGGAATTCCCATAACCCTCAGGGAGTTTAAGAATCCTCGTGCGAAGAATCAGTCTACTTAAAAAAAAATTCCATTGCTCTTTGGACGATCCCGGTGCCAAATTCCGCTTCCAGGTCGTTTCACGCAGCGTTTCCTTTTTCAAACGTTCATCCTTTTGCTCATTAGTCCCTTGATTTTCTTTACAGTTGCAGTTTCGTCAATATAACAGTTACCGATACTGTTCACGTTTTTTCTACAGACTCCTCATTCATATTCATTAAACGTTCACGGTTTTGATCAATAGTCTTCAGATTTTTTTATCGGAAAATCGTTCTCTAGAAACGTCTTTTTAATTCAGCCATTGTCTATCTCCTTATCACTTTCGAATTCCTTCTTAAAGTTCGATTTCCGTAAGTATTTTCGATGGTATTCCAAACCAGCGATTGACAACTTGTTCGAAATTATCAAAATATAGCAGCGTTACAGCGCGAACATCGCGAACATCCCAAATGCCGGCGGGTGGAACATAAAGAGCTTCGCACCGCTCACTTCGCTCGCCCAATTGTTACTGCCTTTCAAATCGATTCAATAGCTCACCATCACAGTCTGTTTTCCAATTAAATGGTTTGACTGTAACATATTTTCTCGTAAAACTTTGTGTCTATACTACTCATCACTGCGACCGAAAATTGAATATCTGAGACGACTACATCCTACCAAATCCGATTCTCTATCCACTGTAATCAACATTATTTGAGGAATTTGTCGGCTTATTTGAGCATATCAAACTCTGCTCGAGCATTGCGACTATTAAATATTTAGGAAACATGAATACGTAAAACTTTGTGTCTATACTACTCATCACTTCGATCGAAAATTGAATATCTGAGACAACTACCTCCTAGCAAATCCGATTCTCTATCCAGTGTAATCAACATTAGAGGAATTTGTCGACTTATTTGAGCAGTTGACAAACTTCGCTAGTTCTATTTCTTTCCAGCTTTAAAAAAATTTCCTTGAAAATAATCTCTTTTATTCAATTCAACAAGATCAGGGTTAATAAAACATTCAACACACAATCATATATAATGACTCAAAGGAATATCACCATCTTATATCGACGCGACCGTATATATGTATATTTAAACAAAAAACAAAATACTGCTAACGCTAAGGTCTAAAAGACTCCTATGTACACCACTTAGTAGATGTAAACGAGAAAAAAATTGGAATTGTGCGATTGTTGGAAATGGATTGGATCTGTTGATCCAATAGAATCATTGCTTGTTTTTCTTGCTCCGTTAAGGTTACATCGGGGTATTTATAGTTTCTGTTATCGTCACCTTCATCTTTTTTCATCAGCCAAAAAATTTGCAAACTCGCTACAATTGTAATTATCATAACTTGCATTCCAATCATAACTCTTATCACGACTTCCTAATTCCACTCCGAGCAATTCACGATTTGGACCATCTTGAGCTGCTACCATGTATTCCTCTAAATCCAAAACGTCATCCTCGTTTGTCATATCTTCAAACTCATCTTCTTCCGCATCGTCGATGTCCAAATTTGCAGCAAATAATTCCAAGTTGTTAAATGTGAATGCGGATTCGCAGGAGTCGTATTGACTTTGAATTGCCTTATCACATCTCCAGCTTAAGTATATCAGAACATTCTGGCGGAAATACTCCTCTCGTTGTTCTTCCGTACTCTCAGCCTTCAATTTCAGCTTCGGAAATACTTGGACTATGGCGGGTTTTCTTCTCTTTATCCATTTCGCTCCCTTTTTGTAATAATTCTTGCAAAAGTTAAGCAACGTCTCTTCGTCGTACATGTTGGGACGAGCCTTATATTTGTCAACTAAGTTCAGCTCTGCAGTATCACTGTCTTTGTTATTCGGTAATGCTACCAGCCATCTTCTTTCAAAGTAAGTGTTACAAATTGTCGAGAAATGATACAGGGGATAGCCCATCAGAACGTGAGCCACTTCTCGAGCTGAATAATCGCGCTCCGCAACAGTCTTCATTAGGAATTTCTGGACCGCTTTACTGGCCGGGTCATCGGCGTTACCTAAATTCAAAATCCAATTTAAAATAACTCCTGGAATCCTAGTGAAGCGTGTTACCTTCTGCAGCAATTGATGTAATCATGTCATAACTTTCTGGCTGAGGTTCGCTATTAGATGCGTCTTTAGCTATGTAATTTATAACCGCTTGTCTTGACATTATCGGCTGAAAGTTGGTATTAGCCCGTCACAGTGTCGTAACAAATGGATTGTGAATGTTGAGTCGGTCATCATTTCTCTTACTCATGAGCCTGAGATTGTCATTTGTTTCCAACTCCAATACTGATTCTTTTCTTTTTACAATAGGGAACTTGAATCGGCATTATAAATTTAGGCTTCCTTTTCTCTTTCTTAAACAGTGTGCCTCAGAGCAGACAGTATGACGCTGGACCTTGTTCAACAGCCGTGTATAACCGTCCAGTCTCTCAGAATTTTCAAGTGATCCAACTCGTATTTGGCAAGTATGAACAATTGCAGGTGGTAAATTTTTATCTGGTTTTCAAGTTGAAAACAGCCTGTCAAAGTACTTAATGACACTCATCTTATAATTTTGGGATTTATGTTCCAGTCCATCCACATTAGGGGCATCCTTCATCCGAATTATACCGTGTATATGTGGGCTCCCACGATGCTGCCACCCGAACCTAAAAAAGAGCAATACATGTTACAAATCAGTTCAATGTATTATTTTTATGACCTATGTCCAAATTTTGGCTTAACCGTACCTGAACCAATGATCAGTAATGTTAAACTTCTTCTTCATGACGTTTTTAATAAAGAAGGTGCCCAGTTGCTCCAAAAGTGGCAACAACAAATGGATTCTGACACATCAGATTAATTTTTTCAGTGTGGGTAATTCCTTCTCCATCACCATAGTTTGGTTTAAGAAGTCTGAAAAAATCAGGCCAGCGTAGGTCAGCTGCGCTGAGAGAAGAAAATCGTCGGAGTGCCCAATTGCTCAACCATTGCCAATAGTTCGCCACAGCGCTTGAACCAATAACCTTTTGTCCCGCGAATAGATGCCCCGTAAAACATTATATGATTAGTGAGGTTCTTGTTGGTTTTAAGTAAATTTTTTAAATCGTCCATTGTCTTTCCAGCCAAATTTTTTCTGACGAAAACTTTTCCTTGTTTCAATGCACTCTACCTCGGAGTTGTATTTAAAGCAAAGAAAGGGAACGGTGGGTGTTTTGCAAATCGTCCATCACTGTATAACATCAGGAATTTAAAGTAGTCCGATTCACCAACATTCTTCAAACGAGCTTTCTTAAGTCAGCATTTCCAGTTGGAAACAGTGTCGGAAATGCACACGCTATGTACCCAGCAGTTCGAAACTCGTCGATCAGTTCATTCTATTCAACAAAATCAGGTTAATAATACATTCATCACACAATTGTATATAAAATTGACTCGAAGGAAATATCACAATCTACTATCGTCTATCGTATTTAAGTATATTTATATTTAAGTAAAAATAAACTACTAAGCCTAAAAGACTCCTACGCCAGATAAAACCTCCACTTAATAAATGTAAACAAGAAAACAAAAATGTATTGTTCATTCTCAATAGTGGGCCAAGGAACGTCTTCTTGAAGGGCGGAGTTTATTTGTTTCTCCTGGTTCTCTATTGGCAAAAAGGGACATTCGTGGCCTGGACGTCTCCGTCTTCTTCATCAAAAGACAATGTGCACGGTCTATTTGTTTCAATTTGTGGAAGGGCCATGTTTAAGTTGCCATCTTCTGGCAATGATGATTTCGTCATTTTCAATGTCGTTGTAGTATTGATTATTTGCTTTTAGCCATAATAGAGCATTCCGAATTCTTCTCTCACATACACGAAAATCAATGTGCGTGAGTTTCATCACCTCGTTTCTTTACAACAATTATTGAATTCGTTGCAGCTCCAACATCTTGTGGGAAATTGATTACATGGCCAGTATAATGCATTTGCTGCCCTGTGGACTTTTGCGATTAGAAGTTCTTTCGAAAGAGATAGGCATTTTAGTGCGCCCAGAATTATGCCGGGATCCATATCATTCGCGGCGGTATACATGTTGACGTCCGGGTTACGGCTACATGCGGCACATCTATCTTTGTGGACAAAGGCACACTTTTTGCATATTTTGCACACCGTAAATTCGAGGTTCTTCATCTCCTCGAATACTTTCTCTAGCTTTAGATTCTCGACGTGTTCATTTCCAACATTCGAACCTTCTGGGCTAATCGCATTTTTTTCATGACCCTTCGTCTCTCGATTTCTTTTACCTGAAACTCGTTCTTTTGCCAAACGTCTTCTCTGTTCAAAAGCAGTTTCGTCTGCATTTCCGATAATGTTAGCACTCTTTCTTAAAGCTCGTCTTTCCCTATCCTTTCTTAAACGTTCACCTCTTTGCTCAACTGTCTCTCGATTTCTCTTAGCGGCAACTCGTTCTTTAGCCAGACGTCTTCTCAGTTCAACCACAGTTTCGTCAACATGATGATTTTCGACATTGCTTTCATTTCTTCTAATAGCTTGCTGTTTCCTATTCCTTTTTAAACGTTCATTCTTTTGGGCAACAGTCTCCCGATCTCTTTGAGCGGAAACACGATCTTTAGTCAGACGTCTTCTCAATTCAACTGCAGTCTCTAGTTCCATCTCACTTAGGATTTTCTGCTTTGCGTCCAAACCGTGGAAGTATTTAGAATGAAATTCACAATCCGGAACGACTGCTTGAAATTTTTCATCTATTGACAAGACACGACAAATGCCACCAAGTTGAGTATGAGAGATTGACAACCTTGTCAACAACAATGGTGGCCGTAGTAACGACAAGGTTACATCGCGAACAGCGCGAACATCGCATAATGCGTTCAAGTGGACTATGAGGGGACTTATTGACAAACTTGCTGGTGACCATAGTAACGACAGCGTTACATCGCGAACATCACATAACGCGGTTAAGTAGATAAAAAGCTTCGCTCCGTTCACTTCGTTCACTTTGCTCGCCCAACAAAGGGGTGGTCATTTTTGCGTCAGACAAAAAAACAGAATAAAAAAGAACAGTTCATCGTTTTTTCTTACGTTGGTAAAATTAATTACGCCCAAGTAAAGGGCGTAAATGTACATTATTATTTAGGTTAAAATATTGTCATGTTCAACCCGTAAAATTCACGTTGACTTGAAACCTAAGAACACGAGATAATCATGAGGTAGATGGATGGATATGGCCAATGAGACTAGACTATTTAGCTCATTTATTTCGAAGGAGTTGCGGTAAGTCGGTGCGCCAATTCCCCCTCTCATCTCCCGTAGTAACCGAATCAAATTCCATCTGATTACATTGATCACAAAATGACTGTTTTGTTACCAGAGTTTATTATTGTTGTTTACATCGACTTATCGCGACTCCTCCTAAATGGATGAGCTATTCCAGTCTCCTTGGATATGGCATCTTGGAAGGTGGCCGGAAAACCATCTCCCTGTCACTCAATTTCACGAGTGCGTCCAAACGGTAATTCATAATGTGACGATGGTAATAGGACGCAGGAGGCGGACCCCGGTCGGTTCTTTGAAGACGCTGGACTTGAAGGACAAAATTTGATTCGCCTTGAATGATAGGAATTTGTTGGTTCCCGTCGCCCTCCCAGGCCTAATCTATCCAGCATTGAATGAATGACGCTGCTATTCTATGAATAGGGGTGACCTTTCCCCAAAGTCATCCCAACCTCCCACTCGATTTTGAGATCGGTATCATAAAGCAGTTACGGTGATAGTGGAGTCCTAACTACAAGGGCGATTAGCTAGATTGTTCGAAGAGCGAAGACGAAGGACGAGGAATTGGCGATGAAGCTAATCAAATGAGTGGTCGAAATTTGTAAGGGCGGTGGCTTTGATATTGTGTCCTGGATCTGCACCTCCCCAGAAGTCATGGAATTGAAGATCGACAGCTAGAAAAAACAGGGTTCCATCTCATCGACGGAAATTATGTGGATTGTACTCGGTTTGTATTGGCGGCCCGGAATTACGATAATCCATTTTCGTTGAAATTATCAAGATTTGAACGCGATGATTACCGAAAACCAACCAAGTGGAAGCTATTGAGTGTGGTTATGAGTATATTTGACCCCACTGGTTTTGTGACGAACTTTGTCATCGAGTGGAAGATTCCTCTTCAGCAATTGAAGAAGTTGGACGATCCGATTACAGACTCTAAAGATGAAAAATGGAAGATGCGTTGATGACAATCGAAAGTTTTCATTGCAACGATGGCCCCTACTACCTGTGCAGATCAAATTCAATTGCACATTTTTTATTACTCCAGTAAGCTGGCATATTAAGCAGTGGCCTACCTCAGAGCTTCAGGAACAGAAAGGATTTCTGTTCCTCTTGGGTACGCCGTACGACTCGTGTGGCGCCACTGATATCCCTAACAATTCCAAGATCGGAGCTGCAAACGGCATTAATGGCCAGCAGGTTAGCCGTAACTCTGAACAGTAAGAGTAAATTGAACACTGTGTAAGTATTAGACAGATTCTTCTACTGTGCCCTGTCGGGTCCAACAGAGAGGAAGATTCAAGGCTTTCACAGCCGATAGGGTTAGTGAAATTTTGGAGTAGCAATCCAACCGAATGGCGTTGCGTACCGTCAGAGTTAAATCACGCCGCCGACATGACAAGAGAGAAGCCATGCAACTTTGAAAAGTGGCGGTGGTTGACTGATCCTTACTTCCTTTTGGAACCGGAGACGGCATCGCCAAACGCACCAAAGAAACGTGAACATCCCATCTAATGATTTGGAGTTAAAAATAGAAATGGATATTGAAGTTCTCATTAGTGAGACTTCATTACCGGCGCAGGACATTGAGAGGTTCACAAAATACTTGAGGTTGGTTCAAGCCACGGTATGGGTAAGGCTATGTATAAAGAAATGTAGATTCAAAAAGGAAGTGCTTGGCGAGTTAAATCCTCAAGAAAATCAAGAAGCTGAAACTATTCTGGTGGTAGAAAGCTCAACTGAAGTCCTTTCCAGAAGAATTAAATAATCTCACAGCGACGAAGGCAATTCCTTCCAATAGTCGTTTGATTAAATGGTAGACTTAAGGACTCCGCAAAGTTTTCCACCATATAGGTATAGCCGATACCCAACATTGCGGGCATGTAGCTATACCCAATTAGCGTGTCATTGTTGGAAACCGCAGCGACTGGAAGGCGGTTGTTAGACCGCCGGACTTTGGAGACGACCTCGTTTATTAAACTGCAAAGAATTTCGAAGTGAGGAAAGCCGCGAAAACTAATTTGTGAATATGTGCTATTTTAAAATAATTTGTACATCAATATAGGGTAAGTTCTGGACCGATGAATGAATGAGGAGAATGTTCGGTCAAGTAGTGGTTGCAGCAAAACAGCAAAAAAGAAATGTGACGAGTTATAGAGAGACACAGAGGAAGGAAATACAAATTGAACACGAATAGCATAGTTCGTATTTTATATCAGCAACGCAAAAATAAACCATTGAACTTGAACTTGTAGCAGCACTAGTAGTGGCACGAGCAGCGAGTTTACAAAACCTCAAGGTCGGATTTTTAATCGAGGTATACACAACCATAAAACTAACTTGTTTATGTGTTTTATTTCTAAATAATTATGTACACTAATAATATAAGGCAAATAGTGGACGGATTAATAAGCGAGTTGGACGTTCGGAAGCAGAGCAAGGAAATAAAAGCTACACTCTATTAGTAGTTCAAGTAGAGATTAACTAACCGCCACAAGTGTATGTAAAACCGGGAATCTAGTCGACCCCCTTTCTTCCAAATTTGCCTAGAGAGTCAAGTATGATTGCAGCATGTAAGATCTACAGGATGAGAAGACAAAAGATCGGCGGTCTTAGGCGAGGGGATATCAGTTAGTTCAGTGCTACCTTTTGCCGAAGGTTGACGTATGTCTGTGTTCTCCTGGACTCGTCTTTCCAGGCAATGCATTGCACGCGCATTTGACCCCACCTGAGAAGTGGTTTAGATAGATTTGAGATAAGGGTACGTAGTCCGGACTAGACGGGCCTGGGGACGAGCTCGCGCCTTGGGTTTTGCAAGAGAAAGGCAAGTCTCCTTGAACTTTTGGCCTATATTCGTATCGGTTTTCTTATCTTGGACCACTTCCGCTGGAACATCTGCATTCTCTTAATCTTCAATGTTGCTGAAATATAGACTGTCTAGTCGGATGTATTGCAAATATGGTTCTTCGGAATTTTGCTACTTCAAAATATATCCAGCAATAACCTATCTATAATTATATACTACTTTGCTACAATTTCTCTGATGCTTCACTGATTAATTTTATAATATCCCGTCTGAAATGTTTTTATTCAAGCTTATATATCTCCTCCTCCTCAGAGTCCATTGAATTATCCGTTGCGTTTTCAGTTTCAGGATCCATTTGACAGTCAATTTTTGTGATGTCCATTTTCCCACAGAGAACGATACCTTGATTCAAACAAAACCACCAATACTGGATAAATCGAAACACCATAAGTGAGTGTGTGGATACAGATGAGAATGAGAATTCGGATGAAAATTTGCTTGAATTCCCTCAAAGGAATGACATCACGGTCTTTGTTGTCCTCTGCCACCCTCCAGTTTAGTTTGTATTTAATTATAATTTGTAATGGGATATTATTATTCCTCCCCTTGTTAAACTGATTCCTGCCCCAATTAATATTGAATATGCCCCCTACTTACTTTTGCCCCTTGCGGTACTTCAGAAGCCCCCAAAATAAGAATTTAATTTGCCCCCTATTAAATGCTTTTGCCCCCAAAATATACTCATTTTTTTTCTTATATGTTTATTCCAAATCCCACATCCCAAACTTACAATTTTCGTAACATTAGATTATTATATTAATATTATTACAAAACAAACAACATTTAAACATATCATTTATTGTGTTACTTATCCTGGCTTGAGCCGGTCTTTCGTTGTCTGATTTCAAAGACTGGAACTAAAACTCGAAGTTTTTTGTTGCCTCGGATTCACATACCCCAATACATACTGGATGGAATTTTTTTTTCTCGTCAGAGAAGCCAGCTAACAGCACGGGAAATCCTTGCCACAGTAGCTTACACGTCGCATCAACTTGCAAAGTGACACCTTTAAGCCGTAATTCCACTGGATCAAATAAGCCGGTGACTTTGTATCCGGCGACAAAAACTGTTGACAAAATCACCAAACTTTTTGGGATACGTTATTACATTGCTAACTCAAAAAAGAAAGATAAATTGGCGCGAAGGCGAACTGATTTTGAATTTGACTCTGCTTTTCACTCTGACTGAGTTTGAATTTGAATTCCCAGCCGCTCTTACACACCAGAAGCTAACGACATTAATTAAGACATTTTGTTGTTTTCAAACTTGTGAGCGCGAAAAGTATCCTCCACCGGATACAAAATTACCAAATCTTTGGTGACAAAATCACCGCCGAAATGAGAGAAACTTTGTCACAGTGACAAAGTCACGTCAATTCCATTCGCGATTTTATCACCGGTAACAAAATTCCTGTCTTATTTGATCCAGTGGAATCGCGCCTTTATCCTTCAGACTTAGAAGTATTTTCGTGGTGTAAAAAAATCGAAAACAATTTGAGTCGCCGTTGCCATCACCAATGATCACTTCATGCTCGCACACAAATGGTCGAAATGGCCCATAAATAGATCGAACTGGACAATAAGTATATTTGGGGGCATAACCATTTAATAACGGGTAAATTTGACTCTTTTCTGGGGTCTACCGAAGTACCACAAGGGGCAAAAGTAAGGAGGGGGCATATTCAATATTAATTAGGGGTAGGAATGATTTTATCTGGGGGCGCATTAAATGTAACCCATTTGTAATTAAGTTCAAGATTTTTGAAGTTTTCATCGAAATTGTGTAATTGTGTAAGTTTTGTTGAATATTGTGATAAATTTTAGAGTTACTAAGAGTTGAGTAAAGAGATAAGCTAATTACAGGCCTGGTTTTGTCAAGTTTCTACATGAGATAACAAGCATGTCATTTGAACGGGTTAGACTTATCGGACTAAAACGCGAATGCGAATGCGAATGCATTTTGAACGAATTTCAAGATTTGAAACAGTTCCAGTTGACCGGAATTCGACCTTGAAATTCGTCAACACTTCGTCGGATTACGTACAAATGTATGTTTAATATAAAATGGATAAGATACGAAGATGATATGATTAAAGCTTTGACGCTTGCCCACTCGGATGTATTATTTAAATAATTCATTTTTCAGCACGGATTGCACGAGTGGATAGACTTTTATTAAAACCCAACGTTTTGAGTAAACCTTACTCTTCTTCAGGGGCTAAGAGTAAGAAGAAATCCAGATATAGAACAAATTTTTTAGTTTAATTTAAATAGAGCTTAAGGAGGGGTCTCGAAGGTTGCTCCAGTCTTACGGAAAAAACTAGACGTAACTGGTGATTAAGATAGGGTTAGGA